>JAGKRU010000008.1:0-291645 GCA_022884055.1 Russula griseocarnosa | reverse complement strand
AATAAAGGGGCTCCCTGCTCTCCAACCATTTGGGTCGTAGGTGTTGATCGGGAGGCCTGTGGCGCATGCGTCTTTGGTGTACCTTTTGAGACCCAGTACGAATGTGCGGAAATGCGCCACGCTTGTCAAGGGACCAGCTTTCGATGTGACTTCGATGATGGAGTTGATCAAAGACCTTGAGCCAGTTATGCAGGTCAGGGTTCGCCACTCGGGTTTGGTAACCGTATTATATAGTCTCATGTGTGTCTGGGTCAACGTCAGATTCATCCGTAGACATCCCATCATGTCCCAGTGTTCCAGGATGTTTAGATGCTCGGCCAGCGGCCTGACGAGCTTGCGATGTTACGGCGACGTTGAAACAACTTTAATGTAGAGAGCGTTAGACTGGCGCGCACCTGGGACAGAACGATTTACCTGATATTTGCGTTGCCGCCGGGCATGCTGAGACCTCTCAACGGCCTTTCTGCTCGTGAGAGGCCCTCCTTTTTGTGCGAGACTTCAGGCTCCTGATTCGGTTGGTAAATGCATTCTCTATTACCCTCGCATTTCTGAGTGTCATCACGTTCCATCTTCCGAATAAAGTGATCCGTGAAAACCCAAGCAGCGGAAATATTTCACGGTGACCTCGGCAATCCCGCAATGTCAATCATGAAGTCGGCCAGTGTCGCATCACAAGCCTTTGCACCCTGGCATGTGCGCTTCCACTCAGTCACGAATGTGGAAACCCGAGATGGTTCAGGAGTGCGGCCGTAGGTGGATCCTCTTGTAGGAGATCGTCGATTTCCAAACGGACCAGTTTCTAATCAGATGCAATCAGCACAGGAACGTAACAGTTGATTTAAAGACCCTGAAACTCACGGCCAGTTGAAGTTCTTCGTCCTGTGACGCCGCGGGCTTCGTCCACGTCGTCTCCTGCCCCTACTCCTTTGCAACTGGGCATTATCAAGGCTATTCACGACTGGCCGGAATGCTGGCGGCGTTAGCATGGCCTTCCAGCTGGCCAGGATCAGCATTGGTACACATCGGACCTGTAGAATGGCCGTTAGATACGGCATCTTGGTGCTGGTTCACGCTAAGTCTATCACGACGAGAGGCAGGAATCGTTGGCTGCAAACGCGACATCTTTCGAGAAGGTAAAGATCCGGTGTCTGAGACGACGAGGGCCCAACGACTTGTGACAACGAAGGCCTAATGACTTGTGACGACGAAGGCCCAATGACTTGTGAAGACGAGGCCCGCGGTTTGCAAGGACGAATGCCCGGCGGTGTGTGAGACGAATGCCCAGCAGGTTGTGACAACGAAGGTCCAGCGATTTGTGACGAAGGCCCAACAGTTTCTGAAGATGAAGCGCCGCGGTCTGCGAGGACAAAGCCCAGCGGTTTGCGAGGACAAAGCCCCGGCGGTTTGTGACGACGAAAGCCCACCAGTTTGTAAAGATGAAGGAACCGCAGTTTGCGAGGACAAAGCCCCAGCGGTTTGGGACGACGAAAACCCACCAGTTTGTAAAGATGAAGGCCCACCACTTTGCAAGGACGAAAGCCCAGTGGTTCTGATGACGAAGGCCAGCGGTGTTGAAGATGAAGGATCCGCGGTTTGCGAGGACGAAGGCCCAACGGTTTGTGAAGACGAGAGCCCAGCGGTTGCAAGGACTGCTCGACGGATAGTGAAGACGAAGGAGTCGCGCTTTGCAAGGACGAAGCCCCAGCGTTTGTGACGACGAAAGCCCACCAGTTGTAAAGACGAAGGCCCATCACTTTGCATGGACGAAAGCCCAGTGGTTCGTGATGACGAAGGTCCACCGGTTTGTGACAACGAAGTCCAAGCGGTTTGCGAGGTCGAAAACCCAGCGGTGTTGAAGACGAAGGTCCGGCGGTTTGTAAAGACGGAGTGAAGGACTGGGGCTGAGAAAGCAAAGCCGGGCTCGGTAGCACCTGAGGTTGCTGGGAATGTTTCACATCAATTAGCTTGAAACGTGTAAAGTCAAATAAGAAACCTTACGTGAAATGTAATGATGCTCTCGACTTGCTCATCGTCTTGAACCTCTGAATCAACACACCCTGAACCCTGGTTGGAGTCGAAATATTCGTCCAGTACAGGTGAGTCGGAGGCGTAGTAGTCTCGTGGGGTCATGACCATGCTCGACTTCAATCGAGCTCCTGTTGGGAGTATCATCCGTCGGTCCTACAAATGCCATACAGACATCGCCCTGCACAGAGAAGAGAAAGAATGGCGATGAAAATCATCATATGCTGCAACAAGGTGGCTCTTACCGTTTCTCCGAGTCTGGGCACACCGTTCGTCTGTAGTGCGTGTATCAGTACGTGGGCTCAAGTCTACCGCCTTCCTTTGCCTTTCGCGTCGCGGACAGACGACAACGCTACTCTTAGGGTAGCTTGCTAATTAAGACGAGGGACTTCAGTATAATTGGTACTGGATGTCAACAATTTGCGTGCCACACGGTGTCCCTGAGCCACTATCCCTATTTCCTGGGTGCCAATTCTGAAAGAGTCTAGCGGATACGCTTCTTTACCCGTACCCGGGCTTGAGTTATACAGTACGTTTTGTATACAGCATGGGAGGAAGCGCTTACGCGTTTGGTCAAAGTCATGCTGCAGCCTGCTACTGGGAATATAAGCAATGAGACATCCAACTTAGCCACGACAATGGGTTTTGGCTCTCACCATCGCTGGACTGTGAACTGCATCGTTTTGCCTGTTTAGGATGGGCTACGACGCGGGGAGCTTCCAGGACGACCGGCTGAGAATTGTTGGGCAGATAATGTGGCTAGCGTAGCTCACCGTCAGCCTCGTCAGGAGTCCCAGCCGAAGTGTCTTCATCATCTGCGATAATAATGATGAGCTCGAGTGTGAGTCGTGTGAGTATATGCTGTTGGTGTCGTTGTTGTGGTGCGAAAGCTACCAGGAATTACAGTACTAGTGTCGTCGTCTTGAACCGCACTGGCATGAAGCGTAGCCTTTGTCACACGCTGTGCCATATGGTGTCACTCCGATGAAATAGACGGCACTCCCGCTGTGCACATTGCGGGCATAATATATACAATATTTGGAACGGTTGGGATAGTCTACGCGAGTCAGTATCATAAATGACTCCTGCTCTCTAAAACCATGTATTGTCGTTACCCGTTTCGATTGTGAACCGATTGTCTCTTTTCTTTGTCACAATTCATTGTCGTCCATTTCAGGGTTGAGCACTTTGCCGATCCAAGCTTCAAGCACAGCAGGATGTTCATTGTTGTCCATTTCAGGGTTGAGCACTTTGCCGATTCAAGCTTCAAGGCTGACAGCAGGATGTTCATTGTCATTCGGAGCTATTGGATTTAGGTCGACGTCTTGCCATGTGCTGAATATATTCTGGATGAATTCTTTCGGGTGGCTTGTGTGGGTGCTGTACTCTCCGTACTTAAAGACTCGGTTCAATTCCATCAGTCTATCGGCCGCGTGTATGAGTGGTGCCGAGACGTAGAATATACAGCACCATGATTCTGAGGCAGAGGCGGAGGCTCCGATTCTCTGATAGAGCACTACTAGTACATGAAGATGTTACGCATCCCGATACAGAGTTAATCAATCGCCAATATGTTCTCGTCTGAGACAGGTCCTTCTCTAAACAAGGTAAGTGATCAGAACCTGCCCAAGTCATGTGAATGACGAACACGAACATCACCATATGTCCCGGAAATGGGGATCTGAGCTCAACATGGGCAATACACAGCCCCATGTACCCTTATCAAACCAGTTGAGTGTTCTAAAGAAATAAACAAACATGAATTAAACTCACCAAGCCATAGCGGAATGAACTACTGATTTAGGTGGAGCCCGCCTTACGTAAGACTTCCTTCTCCCTATGGCAATTTCCCCGCGCCAGATGTGAGGGAAGTCACGTTCCAGATTTGGGTTGGGGTCAAGGCGGAGTGTCGAAATAGGCACACATAAGGAGTGTGGCCAGCAACCCGTACGAGACTATCGAATACTTCTGTTTGAGAGGCATCAGGTTGAAAGAGCGCGCCTTCAACATCTATGTAGGGAGAATAAATGTGTTATCATATATAGGCAATTCTGCATCAAAATGTTTGCGATGGTTCGGCGAGGCTGTCTCCCTAGAGATAGCCACAGACATTGCCAGTCTTGGTCTAAAACATCGAAGATAGAGATTCAGTTTCGCATCGAGAATAACAGCATATCCACTTACAGGAATGTTAAGGTGAGAGCGGCGATGAATGACCATTGTGACAGATCTATCACGTCCAGAAACCGGTTCACGTGCACCTATGCATTTTATACATGCCTGCATAATAAGTTGTAGTACCAGAGCAAGTCCTTAAGGCACGCAATCTAACCTTTTGGTATCTTTGAATTTGTCCGACTCAGACTCAATGACCTCCGGATTGGGAGATTTTCAAGTTGATCCCGACACATCATGCGGTTGCCTGGGTGTCACTGATTAGCCGCGTGCGTACATACCGAATGGAGCGCGTGCAGGACGAAGGTCCAGTGGTGCGTGAAGACGAATGCCTGGCGGTGTTAGGAAGCGGTTTGCAAATACTGGCGCATAGGCCCGGAGGTTGCTGGGAATGTTTCACACCAATTAGCCTGAGATGTGTAAGTCAAACAAGAAATCCTTACGTGAAATGTAATGATGCTCTCGACTTGGTCATCATCTTGAACCTCTGGATTAACACACCCCGAACCCTTGGTTTGAGTCGAAATATTCGAGGCGATCAGAGGCGTAGTAGTCTCGTGGGTCATGGCCGTGCTCGACGCCGTGCTCGGCCTCAACCGAGCTCGGTCCTATAGATGCCATACAAACGTAGACTTTAGTTTAATTGGTACTGATAGTCAACAATTTGCGTGCCACACCGGTGTCCCTGAGCCACTATCCGTATTTCTTGGGGTACCAATTCCGATCGAGGAGTCCAACAGATATGATTCTTTATTTTGGCTTGATCTATTCAGTACATTTGGTATACAGCAGGGGAGGAAGCGCTTACGCGTTCGTCAAAGTCATGCTGCGAGCCTGCTACTGGGAATATAAGCAAAGCAATGAGACATCCAACTTAGCCACGACAATGGGTTTTGGCTCTCACCATTGCTGGACTGTGAACTGCATCGTTTTGCCTGTTTATGTCACCGCCGCTACTAGCGACCGTAATGAAATGAACTTTGCGTAGTACTTGAAGTAGAAAAGCTAAGGGCTAAGCCCCTTAGATGCGTCTGAGTAAGGGTCCGTAGCCTCTGTACGTTATACCAGAGGTTCCCTTGTGAAGTAGAGAGCTCGAGCGAAGAGAAGAGGGTTGTTGGTCACTAGCCTCGTATTCTGATAGACAGGAGACTCAACTTGGAGCTTCCCAATCCAAGTTGACGCCGTATAAATACATCCCTGAGTGGACTAATGGAGACGCGAACCCGTAGACGGAGATACCAGTATGGGGTAAGTAACTAATTCAACTGTACTACCCGACTGTCCCAAGAATGCCCGACGGAACGATAACAAGCCGATGGATACAATTACAAACCCCGGACAATCCGTATCAGTAGCTCAAACTCCGAGAAATCCAGAAGAGCAGCCCGCACTGCTATCAATCCTATGCATTTAGTTCACAAGCCGACGATCGAGGGAATCACACGACACAAGACACCAAAACGAGAACAAACCCTGAAGTCCGGATCCTGAATGGAGCTTACCCCTGTCCGTAAGGCGTACAAGCTAGCCTTACCCCAGAGAGCCGGTTACACCACATCCCTTCTCAGACAAGTTGACCCTTCAACTTACCACGTGCCCCACAGCGCCATCCACTGATCGTCATCAGGGCATCCGGCATGAAGACGTCGTCATGGGGAGGCAGAACTGGGTTGAATGTTTGCTGACCATCGTACGCCTCGGGTAGCTCGGGGTGCATTGGGACCGGCGAGGGAGAGAAGAGGGTGGGCGACATGACCGAGCCTGGCAAGCTCGAGGCGTCCTCTGGCAGCGGCGAGGTCCTCAGCGGTGCTGCGCGCTTCTGTACGCAGGGCGTCGATTCGCAAAGCCAAGTCGAGCTGGAGGTGGTGGCAACGCCGGAATCGAAGGACCTCTGCCATGAGTCCCCAGTTACCGGTGTCTTGCACGCGCTGCACAAGCGGGGCGTAGAGGTATGGAGGTCCGGTGAGGAGGCGGAGGAGCCACGGGGCAAGGGGCGGTAAGGTTCGTCGTCATCGTCGTCTGGTTCTGCATATATGTCGCCGATGGTTGGGATGTCGTCTGGTCCGTTGATCCTGGGAGTCCTCCACGCGGCCGTCAGTGAGTTGTCGGACCCACCAAGCACCGTGGTTCGCCCGCTATCGGTGATGAGGAATGATGGGGCTCTCCGGCTGTCGTTGCGGACGTAGCCAAGGGGTGGCTCAGGTCGGGGAAGAGAGGCCAAGTATCGGGGAGGCGGGCTTCGAGGTACTCCAGTCGTTCGAGGCGGGCCTCTTGGATGGCGTGGAGCTGTGCCTCAACCCTAGATCGCTCCTGTATTGTGGCCACGAGTCCCCTTGCGATGTCGACAGCGGTGGCGGTGTCGGGGTTGAGCTGGAGGGCGATGTTGGCTGTTCCTGGAGAGATTGGGCGTGGCGAATCATGGAGGGGACTGGTAGATGAGCGGTATCGGCGTCGCTCCTTGCGCGGGGGTGGATGGTGGGCTTGGAGTGGAGTGCGCGGTATGTATGCCACTTCGATCTCCGGGTTGCGGATCGCCAAGGCGGGTGTCGGGATCGTCCTGGTGCCCCTGGGCCCGATAGTGCCTGGCCCTCTCCAGCGTCGTAGTAGCCAACTCGTTCATTAGGGCTTCCTCCTCCTTCTCCCTCCAGTATCTCGTCGATGAGTCGGTTGATTCGTTCATGTGCCATGGACTAGTTGGGGTGGTGCCAGGGCAGTAGTGGAGGAAGCACCAGTAGCGAGAGAGAATGCCGTGGTCGGGGGAAGATTGTTCTGGCAGCGGAAGAGGGCGTGATGGGCGGATTCGTCTGGCTCAGGGTAGAAGTCCTTTTCCTTGAAGAGGCGTCGAAGTCCTGGTGATGCGTCGACCAAGGCCTTGCAGGGGACAGTAGGGATGGGGGATTCCATTGATTAAAGGGGTCGTTTCAATCGCCTTTATCTGTTCCAATGGGGTGTGGCGGTGATACTTCTTTATTAGATCGGGGCATGTATGTTGGCCTCGGGCTCCCAGGTGTTATCGGACTCCGGCCATCCTTCCCATTTGATGAGATATTCTAGGCGCTTCGGGCGCCTTCGCCACCGTGATTGATGATTCGTTCCACTACGTATTCCTGTTGCCCCTCCACTAGTTCCGGGGTGGTCGGGTAAAGTTCGGCCCATGCTCAGTGCTTTCGCTGTAGGGAAGAGCAGTGAGGCGTGGAACACGTTGTGGATCCGCCATGAGATAGGCAATTCCAACCGATATGCCACTGGGCTGATTTCCTTGATGATCCGGAACGGTCCGTATCGCTTGGGAGCCAGCTTGTCTTTTGATGGCGGATCAGCAGGTTGGTTGCATCAAGCCACACTTGATCATTGATTCGGTATTGTGACGCGATGGCTGTCCCCGTTTTGCCACCTTGTTGATGGCATCAATGGCCATTTCCCGTTTTTCCTTCATGATGGTGACACGCTGCTGTGCCTCATGGTTCTTTGATGGTTGCGTTGTTGGAGGGGAGACATTGGTTTCGTAGCCCAGCAAGACTTGATTTGGGGATAACCCCGTGGTCTCATTTCGTCGGTTGTTGTGCACAGCCGTTGCCACAGATATCCAATGAGTCCAGTCTTCCGGGACGCGGAGGTGACTAAGCGGAGGTATTGTTCGACCCATTGGTTCTTTCGCTCGGACAGACCGTCTGTTTGAGGGTGAAACGCTGTGGAGAGATTCTGTTGGATGCCGAGTTGCTCATTGATCCCTTTAGCGAAGTGGGAAGTGAATCTGGGGTCTCGGTCGCTGATGACCTTTCGTGGTAGTCCGAACCACTTATAGACGTGTTCTAGGTACAGCTGAGCGATGCCTGGTCCTGTGACCGTAGTAGTGCAGGGAATGAAGACTGCGGCCCTGCTACATCCATGATCGACGATGGTTAGTATCGCATCCTTCCTCTGTGCTTGGGTAAGCCTGTGATGAGGTCCATGGCTATTTGCTGGAAGGGAGCGCTTCGCCTTCCGTCGGGATTCGGAACGCTGGGGTTTTCTTCCGATGGGTGAGGATCTTGTTCTGTTGACAGGTGGCACACCCTCTGATGTAGTTGGCGATCCATTGATTCATTCCTGGCCACGTGGCGTACTGCTTGGCCTTTCGTATGGTTTCATCTCGGCCGGGTGTCCAGCAGTGGGTGATCATGTATTCGGTTCATCAGCGCTCGTCGATCTTGTTCGTCGGTCATGATGGTGTTGATGAACTTGTCTGATGGGAGTATCGTTACCGCCTGATTGTCGTTCTTCCCTCGTTGGCATCATTTGGTCGGGATAGGGCGTCGGCGGAGGTATTGGTTTTTCCGGGTATGTATTCGATATTGAAGTCGTACTCCTGCAGGTCGGCGTGCCATCGGGCTGTGCGTCGGTTTAGGTTCTTCGGGATTTCCAGTACTGGAGGTTCGCGTGGTCGGTTAGTATGGTGAACGGTTCTTTTGTCCACCCCAAATAGGGTCGCCAGTGTGCTAGGGATTTCATGATAGCAAGGAGTTCTCGTTCATATATGTCGTAGTTCCGCTCAGTGGGGTGAAGGTTGCTGAGTAGTATGCTATGGGATGCAGCTTGGGCTTGAAGTTTCGGGTAGCGCCAGTTTTGGTCGTGAGGGGTGCCCTGGGTTCTGCCGCTTGCGAGAGTACGGCGCCCACGCCGTACGCAGATGCATCAGTTTGAAGGTAGAATCGTTTCTCGAAGTCGGGTTGGGTGAGGACCGGTTGTGAGCACATGAGTGTTTTAAGGTGGGAAAATGCCTGATCCTGCGTGGGGCCCCAATGCCAGGTGGTGGTCTTCTTTGTGAGATCGAGGAGTGGTCGGGCGATCTTAGAGTAATCCTTGACGAAGTATCGGTAATAGCCAGTGAATCCGAGGAATTTTCGGACGTCGGTGGGTTTGTGTGGGACTGGCCATGTGGCGACGCTATCGAGTTTTGAGGGATCCATCCGGAGAGAGTTGTTGCAACGATGACGCCTAGGTATTCGATTTCTGGTTGAGCAAAGGTGCACTTCTCCGGTTTAAGGTAGAGGTCGTGCCGTTCCAGGACGTCGAGGACATGGTGGGTTAGTCGTTCATGTCGTAGTCGGTGTTGTTCTTCAGTTTCTCCGCTAAGGGGCTTCGTGTGGATTGCGATGTCATCCATATAAACCGACAGCCAGCCTTGTGCCACCTCCGTACGAAAGATAGTGTTCATCATCATTTGAAAGGTGGCGGGGAGTTGGTGAGGCCAAGGAACATTACGGTTGGCTCAAAGAGGCCCTCGGGTGTGAGAAATGCGGCCTTCCATTCGTCACCAGGTTTAATCCTGATATTGTTATAGCCCCATCGGACGTCGAACTTGGTGAACAGGGTGCAGCCACTGAGTCGATCGATGGTTTGGGGAATGAGGGGGAGACGTTGCGGTTCTTCTTAGTCCATTTGTTGATGGGGCGATAGTCTTGGACGGGGCGTAATTTGCCATCCTTCTTTTTAACAAAGAAGAAGTTGGCGGCGTAAGGACTCCAGGATTCTCGGATAGTTCCTCGTCGTAGGTGCTCTTCGACAAATCGGTGCATTTCCTCTTGCTCTGCGCGATTGAGGGGTAGGAGACGAGCGGGCAAGGTTGCTGGTGCATCGGGGAGTAGTTCTATCGCGTGGTCCCAGATAGTGTGGCGTGGTAGGCGTTGTGATTGTTCTTCGTCGAATACCTTTTTGTGTCTGGCGAAGGCGGGTGGTATGGTTCCTTTGGTTTGTTTGTTGTTGGGTTTGGGGTGAATAGTCACCGATCCGATGTAGTATCGCCCGCGTTCTAGTTGTCTCCTTTGTCGAGGTATGTTACGCTGTCGGGGACAAATCGAGCCTTGTCTGCATCTGGGGCTCGCAAGATGATGGGTAGTTGAGTATGGTCGATCCATCCTTTAGCCCAGTCAATATTCGGTTGCACCGCTGCGAACCATGAGTATCCTAGGATTGCTTGGTTTTTGCCTAGGTCCGTGAGGAAGAATCGGAGGTTGGTGCGCTTAGTTCCCGTGGTGACCTGTAAGTCCGTATAATACTGCAGTTTTCCTGCCTTGTTTTCCGTATTATCCACATTATAGAGCGTCCTTGGTTCATCTAGTTGTTTGATAGGAAGTCGTAGCCATTTCGCAAGGGAGAGGTTGAGGAAATTTTCTGTCGCTCCTGAATCGATCAAGGCGACAATTTCGGCCTTTTTGCTTTTGTCTGAGTATAGCAGCGGACTGTCATTGATTTTCGTGCTGAGATATATACATCATCCTTAAGCGTTCGTCTAATTAAGGCCGACCTAATTAGACTGTTCAAAAATCCGGTTGAGGTCCTTGTCCCAACTCTTGGATCAGTTGTTTTCGGTCGTCAAAGGTCATGGAGTCCATTTGGCTTTTTATGTGGGCCACACGGTCGATCTCGGGTTCTTGGTAGTTATCCCCGTACGGATCTTCTGGCTCGAAGTCTATGAGGTTGATTCGTTTCTTGTTCCTCTGATTTGGGCGATTCGGACATTCTCTGGCAAAGTGGCCATGTTGTCCGCACTGAAAGCATGCTCCGCTGCGAGCGGGTGTTGTTGGTCCTGCAAGGTTGATTTGTCCCGGGCCTCGCCTCGGGGCGCTCGGTTCCTTCCCAAGTCCATAGGGACTGGTTGGTTGTTCATCCAACGCGGGGCGTTTGAGGAGTTGTATGCAGGTCGCTGGGGCGGTCTGTAGTTCGAGTACTGCCGATTTGGGTTGTTGTGGTCATAAAATGGTCGTGGGGTGCCCTTTGTTGGAATCTCCCTTGCCCTTGATAGAGGGAGGGGTGGTGCGTCCTGGTCCCCTTCAATGCCTGCTGCTGGGCTAGGATTTGCTTGACCTCATTCTGTGCCTGGACGCTCTGGACCGCCCTTTCTTTGATGGCAGGGTAGGTTTCAACCGTGGGCGCCCTTTTTACGTCTTTAAGGTTTCCGGCGTTAATCCTGCTAGGAACTGTCGTATGGTCTCGGGGTTTCCGGTAGTGTAGTTTGCCAATCGGGCCAATTCTTCGAACTTGCTGATGTATTCGTCAATTTGATCCCCTTTCATGGAGTGAGTCTGTAGTTCAGTGCGTGCCCGTTCTTCTTTGGCCGTGTCCTGGAATTGTGCCTCGAATTCGTCCAGGAATTGTTCCCATAGGGCTGGGACGTTGTCCACGGCGGGTCCAAGTGGTCTAAAAATTCTCCTGCATCGCGTACCCATCCTGCAACCCGTGGTCCTTTCATGTGTGTAAGGGTGAATGCGATCTTCTTCATGGGGGAGTTGTGTCCTGCGACGTCGCTGTTGAGCCTGAAGTACATTTTGACGTCCTCGATGAAGGCGTCGGCTTTCGTCCTGTCCCCATCGAAGGGATCTGGTCGACTTCCCATTGTTCGTACATCGGCTGCTGCGGCCACTGGTACCATTGCATTTCCTAGTCCCCCTCCTCCTCCACCGCCTCCACCTCCGCCTCCACCGCCTCCTCCCTCTCCTCCGCCCCCGCCTCCTCCTCCAGGGTTGGAGGGTGGGAGTCGTTTGAAGGCTTTATTGAAGGCGGTTTTGAGGGATTCGGCGGTAGCGGGGTTTCCTGTTCCCCTTGCGGGTTGGAAGAGGTTCCTGTGCTGGTATGGGCGGTCGACGTTGTTGTCATTAGTGTTCGTTGCTGGAGCGGTGGGTTACTGGTTTTTGATGGGGTGGCTAGGAAGAAATTCCGGTACTGGGAGGATGGGTTACTCGGGGTTCTTTCAATTTGCACCGGGCTGTGTCTGATGGTCTGGTCGATCGGATCTGTCTCGTCGTCCGATGGCTCTTCCCCTATCTCCTGGGGTTTCCTGAAGGGCTTGGTGCTCTGTCGTCTTCGTTTAGGATGTCTCTTTGGTAGGCTGGTGGAGAGTCTGGCTTTGGTGCGTCTGCTGCTTCGATAGTCGTATCGAAATTATGTGCGTCGTCGAATTCTTCTCCTAATAAGAAATTTCTGTTGTCTGGAGTGACGTGGATCTTGTACCACCTGTTACTGAATAGCACCACCGGTATGCTTCGTTTGATTCGTAGTTTGTCGCTTTCACAGAAGACCAGATACTGCTTTCCTGTCTTGTTATGTTCGTTGTATCGTTCGACCAAGATGATTCTTGAGTTTGGTCGGTATCTGACTAATTCCTCGTCCTTGAGGTAGAACTCCTCGAGCTCGTCGTACGGATCAGCCACCGTAGCTTTGTGTTGAAGAAAGTTGAGTCTAGTGTCACCGCCGCTACTAGCGACCGTAATGAAATGAACTTTGCGTAGTACTTGGAGTAGAAAAGCTAAGGGCTAAGCCCCTTAGATGCGTCTGAGTAAGGGTCCGTAGCCTCTGTACGTTATACCAGAGGTTCCCCTTGTGAAGTAGAGAGCTCGAGCGAAGAGAAGAGGGTTGTTGGTCACTAGCCTCGTATTCTGATAGACAGGAGACTCAACTTGGAGCTTCCCAATCCAAGTTGACGCCGTATAAATACATCCCTGAGTGGACTAATGGAGACGCGAACCCGTAGACGGAGATACCAGTATGGGGTAAGTAACTAATTCAACTGTACTACCCGACTGTCCCAAGAATGCCCGACGGAACGATAACAAGCCGATGGATACAATTACAAACCCCGGACAATCCGTATCAGTAGCTCAAACTCCGAGAAATCCAGAAGAGCAGCCCGCACTGCTATCAATCCTATGCATTTAGTTCACAAGCCGACGATCGAGGGAATCACACGACACAAGACACCAAAACGAGAACAAACCCTGAAGTCCGGATCCTGAATGGAGCTTACCCCTGTCCGTAAGGCGTACAAGCTAGCCTTACCCAGAGAGCCGGTTACATTTAGGATGGGCTACGACGCGGGGAGCTTCTAGGACGACCGGCTGAGAATTGTTGGGCAGATAATGTGGCTAGCGTAGCTCACCGTCAGCCTCGTCAGGAGTCCCAGCCGAAGTGTCTTCATCATCTGCCGGTACTAATGATGAACTCGAGTGTGAGTCGTGTGAGTATATGTTGTTTGTACCGTGGTCGTGGCGGTGGGGAAAGCTACCTGGAATTAAAGCGTCTGTGTTGTCTCGGCCAGTCCTGGGAAACAGGGAAAAGAATGATCTGGGGAATGGAGAGAGTGGAAGTGCGATCGAGGGTGAAAATGATGGTCGACGTTGGGTGGGCAAATGGCGGTAACGTTGGCCGCAAGAATACGTCGACATCATCGAGAGGTGGTGAAAAGAAGCAGAAATTGCAAAGGAAAGAGGGGGAAAGGGAAGGAAGAGGCGGCAAGGCTAAAACCAGAACTGACGCATCCAGGGCGAGCTACTCGGTGCAAGTCAGAGGATGCGGGAGGACGAGTAGTTGAGTGGCAGTTCGCGTCGGAAGGCGAACGCCATCGAATAAGCCTTGACATCCAGGAGCGAAAAGGAACATTACGACGTTTATCGTACAGAATCAGGAGACGGGTGGGAAAAGAGGGGAACGAGAGCGAGGTATGTTGTCAAGGACGAGCTGGGTGTGAAAAGTGCCGATGAAGGCGTGGCCAGTGGCTAGTGAGGATAGGTTGACCCTCGCGTGGTGTTGTACAGTGTACTTCTCTTCCGTCAGCCCTTTTCCCTTTGTAGCCATGGGCAGCTCCCTGTTGGGGGTCGGAGTATCTCGTAGATCGTGCGCGTAGACGTGGGAGGAGCGGGGAAGGTTGTCCTAAAATTGTATTTCCCACTGTTTGACACCTTGCTGATGGCTAGCCGGGCGGAAGGCGTTCTCCTGACCCGCTCGAATGCATGCCTTTACTTGTCCGAGACATGAGAAGGTTCCAATTCATTCACGAGACAATCTCAGAAAAACTTTATTTACAACTTCAGAAGTCAGATGACTCCTTTCAGGCACAATACATGGGCTCGACAATTGGGCGACAATAGTCAGTATGAAAATATATCCAGGAAGGCACCTGAGCAGAGGCAATACCTGCCTGTCAGACGTCAGGGCTATCTACCCCATCATTGCCGGTACATGTAATTTGCATCTGCATGAGCTAGTGATCAACACTCTCAAGCTGTTAGCAATTCGTCTCTACTTATCAAAATGAGTAAACTAACCCTATCCATGGGAAGGACATGGAGGACATCATATCCTCTTATTTTAAGCCGCGTTACCGCCACGTGAGATATGATACTGGATGCGTCGACAACGATGGGTGGCCCTAGCGTTTGTGCTGACAGAAATCCTCCAGCAAAGCCAAATCTCCGATAAGATTTGTCGACGTCCCTAAGTTCCGGTTGAACGGGCACATAGGCCGAATACAGAGGCAAATGGAAGAATCACGAACTCGCCCGTCGTCTTTTCGCGCACGATGGGTATGGATTTGGGGATGTAGAAAAGCGTGTATGATTTGGCCTGGCTCCGCATTGGCCAATGATTCAGATGAATCAGGCCTCGGAGGTCTGAATAGAATATGACTGTTGCGTGTTCGGGAGCTCGCGGTTGAATACTGAACTCCTCGAAAGGAAAATTTGTCCAAAAACTTAGCCGTGGGCGGTACCGAAAAACCGGGAGATTTGTCGATAGAATGTATGGTTCTCGCATTCTTTTGGCACAAGAATCGCGAAAACGGAACAAGTACAGCATCGGGAAAATTCATGTCGCGCAGACACTTCTCGTCGAAGATAAGATCCGGTTGCTCTGTCAGTTGGCTCATATCATCAATCATATGGGCCAGGCGTGTTCCACGGACATCTTCAGCGAGGAAGGCTTGATATGTTTTTGCAAGTTCATCGACATGTTCGCGCACTTCTCCATGGTCGAAGAGTATTGCACGTAGCTTTGCCTCTCTCGCAGAGTTACGCATGAACGTCAACTCGAGTTCGCCTAATTTGACACTAATGAGTGCTTGGCGCTAAACACTCATAAGAGAGATCAGCTACAAACCAAGCTTCATATTGTGGTTCTCGCTTTGCATTGAATGTATGTGCCATTCGTAAAATGCGGCTCCGTGAGTGTGAGCAGGTCCAAAACCTCGAAGGATGTCGCCGTAGTGCAGGGCCACGTGATGTATGGGTTTCACCTTTGCGAGTTTGTATAAGGTTTTAAACCCAGTCATGTAGCGATTACTGTAATGTAACGCTCATATAGTTCGATGTCGTTCTTAGAGATTGATCGTAGGTTAGTGATCTGAACTGCACGAACCAAGTCCATGAAATTTTCGAGTTTGTATCTCCGGTCTTCAGGTGCATCATCACCCCAAAGTCTGATTAGGGTGATCGGAAGGTGGACAGTGCATATGACTCTCCAGTTGTTTGCACTGAGTTTTCCACGAGCGGCAGTACCCCAGTTATGAGGAACACCCGTCACCCAGGAGGGAAGTTCAGTATGTTTCATGTCCGCCCAAATGGCCTCCATAATGTCCTTCCCGAGGATGGCACCGGTAGTGGACCTGGTTTTCCCTTGTTCAGTATTCTCTGGAGAATGGACATGCTGCTTTTCCATCTGATCCAAAATTAGGTGCAGTTGCTCCGAGGTATGATACGCACATACCCAAGTAGCCGCGGCGGCATACAGTTCGTCTTTTGTGCGAAGATGATCGAGTTCATCCTGTGTTGTATGACAGTAATCACGGCAGACACATTTCAGTACAGCCTTTTTCGCTCGTAATACTGTATGGGAGGAAGCACGATCCTTAAGTTGCTTGATGCACTTGTCAATGGCGCTTTAAAGGTAAGCACGAGGCTGCAAGGTTAAAATTAGAATTGAAGCGTATTGAAGGCCCACGGCAAGCCACTTGGTGCAATTCGGAGGACGGGGGAGAACGAGGGAGTAGTACTCATGATATGGTGCGCTCGGAGGAGAGTGAGAAGCATATTGGTGCGCCAGTTCGAGTCCGCGTCTGAGTGCGGAGAGGCTGCACCCATTAGGATGCAGCATGAGCTAAGGAAGCGTCTTGGAGTCAAGACGTGCGTGTCGGAGTGTCGAGATCGTACCTGTTAGGGCATGGCGGAAACTGGGGAGACGATAGGGGACCTGCTCGTTGAGAGGGTATGATGGCGGAGCAGAGGGCAACATTGTGCTGTCTCCTGCTGCAGAAAGATGGGTGATGGGGTTGCGCGCAAAAAGGAGGCGGCGTGGACGAGTAGCGCAGTGAGAGTGTTATCCCAGTCGCGACAAGACATTGGGTCCTGTCACGCTCCAACTGTGCTTCATGGCAAATTTGATATAGGCTGCTGGACTCGAACCTAAAGTACATGCCAATGCCACTGTGACGTAACTAGGGCCGACGCAGGAAACAACTTGCACTTGCAATTGATCTCCACTCCACCTGTCCACAAAAATATGTGATCATGACTAATCGTGCCGTCCATTTCCATTACAGGGGATAGTACATTGTTAGAAATCATCAACACACTGCGCCACCGTCCCGTCTTCAGTAACCAGAGCTACTGTAAAGCGCTAACGACTTAACAGTCTGTGGGTACAGTGAGTCAGTGTTTTGACGCAGGCGACAAGACGTTCAAACTTACGCAAACACATCAGAAGAATGGATGAAATCATATTGTTGTTCCCTTTGGGGACACAACACGTGATCCAAATAAAGGGGCTCCCTGCTCTCAATCCATCTGGGGTCATAGGCGTTGATCGGGAGGCCTGTTGGCGCATGCGACTTCAGGTGCACTTTTTGACACCCAGTACGAATGTGAGGAAATGCGCCACGCTTGTCAAGGGACCAGCTTTCGATGTGACTTCGATGATGCAGTTGATCGAAAACCTTGAGCCAGTTATGCAAGTCAGGATGTCGCCACTCGGGTTTGGTGACCGTATATGTAGTCTGATGTGTGGCTGGGTCAACAAAAGATTCATCCGTAGACATCCCATCATCTCCCAATGCATCCAAGATGCCTAGATGCTCGCTCAGCGGCCTGACGAGCTTCGCGATATTACGGCGACGTTGAAATAACTATATCGTAGAGAGCATTTTTTAAGATGAAGACTGGAACACAATAGGATAGAACGATTTACCTGATGTTTCCGTTGCCGCCGGGCATGCTGAGACCGCTCAAGGATTCTTTCTGCTTGTGGGAGGCCCTCCTTTTTGCGGCGAGACTTCAGGCTCCTGATTCGGTTGGTAAATGCTTTCTCTATTGCCTTTCGCATTTCTGGCGTGTCATTGTATGTCATCTTCATGATGAAGTGATCCGTGAAAACCCGAGCAACGGAAATATTCCACGGTGACCTTGGCAGTCCCGCAACGTCGATCATGAAGTCGGCCGGTGTGGCGTCACAAGCCCTCGCACCCTGACCTGTGCGCTTCCACTCAGTCGCGAATGTGGAAACCCGAGACGGTTCAGGGTGCGGCCGTAGGGTGGATCCTCTTGTAGGAGACTGTCAATTTCCATTCGGACCAGTTCCTAGTTCAAATGCAATCAGCACGGAATACAAGACTTCATTTGAGGCACCTAGAACTGACGGCCAGTTCAAGTTTTTCTGTCCCACGACGCCGTGGGCTTCGTCCACGTCGTTTCCATATACTCTGACCGGCGTTGCCCCTACTCCTCTGGGTCCGGTCAAGGCCATTCACAATCTGGTCGCGAAAGCCAGCGGCGTTAGTATGGCTCTCCAGCTGGCCAAGATCGGCACTGCTAGACATCGGACGCGTAGAATGTCCGCTAGATGCGACATCTTGGTGCTGCCTCACACCAGGCCTATCACGACGTGGAAGTAGTTGCGGGAATCGTTGGTGGCCGCAAAGGCAACATCTGCCGAGAAGGCGAAGGCCCGGCGATTGGTGAAGACGAAGGCCCGGCGGTTGGTGAAGACGAAGGCCCAGCAGTTGGTGGAGACGAAGGCCCCGTGGTTTGTGAGGACAAAGGCCGGCAGTTGGTGAAATGAAGCCCGGCAGTTGGTGAAGTCGAAAGCCCCGTGGTTGGTGGAGACGAGGGCCCCGTGGTTGGTGAGAACGAAGGCCCAGCGGTTGGTGAAGACGGTGTGAAGGACTGGGGCTGGGCAAGCCAACACTGGCGTGGTAGGACCTGAGGTTGCTGGATGTTTCACACTAATTAGCCTGAGAGGTGTAAGTCAAATAAGAAACCATACGTGACATGCAATAATGCTCTCGACTTGATCATCATTTCAACCTCTGGATCGACACACCCCTGGCCCACGTCTAAATATTCGTCCAGTATAGGGGAGTCCGAGGCGTAAAAGTCTCGTGGGTCCGGACCATGCTCGGTGCGCGGCAAGATGTGTTCCACCTCAACCGAGCTCCTGTTGTCAGTGTCATCCATCGGTTCTTTAGATGCCGTGCAGAAACCCGCCTAAAAACGGAGAAGAGAAAGGATGGCGATGTAATCTGTCATATGCGGCAATAAGGCGGCTCTTACCCTTTCCTCCGACTCCCGGGCACACCGTTCTTCTTCTGTGGCGCGTGTATCAGCTCAAGTTTGCCGCCCTTCCTTTGCCTTTGCCTCGATCCGGGACAAATAGTGTTACTTCTCGCTGAATAAGACATGGTTACTTCAGTATATTCGGTACATAGTGCTGCAAACAATTTGCGTGCCGCACCGTTCTCTCTGAGTCCGAGTCATGATTCCTATTTCTTGGGTGCCAATTCCGATGGAGGAGTCCGCTCGGAAACGCTTCAGTATTCGGGCTTGAATCATATCAGTACATTTTGGGTACAGCATGGAGAAGGAAGCGCTTACGCGTTCGGTCACAGTCATGCTGCGAGCCTGCTACTGAGTCAAGTTAGACATCCAACTTAGCCACGAGAACGGCTTTTGGTTGTCACCATCGCTGGACGGTGAACTGCACCGTTTTTCATATTTAGAATGGGCTACGACACGGGGAGCTTCTAGGTCTAGCGATTGAGAATTGTTGGGCAGATGTGGTTAGCACAACTCACCATCAGCCTCGTCAGGACTCCCAGCCGAACTGTCTTCATCATCTGCCAGCAATAATGACGAGCTTGAGTCGTGTGAGTATATGCTGTTTGTGCCTTGGCGGTGGTGGCGGTATGGGGAAAGCTACCAGGGATTCGGGCGTCTGTGTCTGAGCCGTCTTGAACCGCACGCCGCGGCACGCGTACGGGTGGCTTGTTTCACTCGCCGTGCCATATGGCACTCACTCAGTACCGTCCGCTGAAACTGCATCCCCAGTGCATAATATATACAGTATTCTGCCCATGCGTGCCAGAAATTTTGATCATTATCTCTGAGTGCTCTCATTGTCTTACGTGACCATAGTCGTACGCAGTATCATCAAAATGACTCCTATTCCCAACAACATGTGTCTGTCATCGTTACCCGTTTCGATTAAGGTTTTTCCTGTATTGTCGTCCTTTTCAGGGTTGAGCACTTTTTACCGGTGTTCAAACGTTCAGGATGTTCAGGGCTGACAGCTCAAACGGTTTTCATTGTCATTCGGAGCTAATTGAATTCCGGACAACCCAGGTGCAGACGTCTCGCCATATGCTGGGTATGTTCCTGGATGAATTCCTGATTATTCTAGGTACGTTTGGAGGTTTTTCGGGTGACTTGTGTGGGTGTATCACCTATTCACTCCGGGTTCTTGGTACAAAGTATCATCGTGGGCAATTTGGCAAATACATACGTGGTAGTGAATCACACAGCTGAGCTAGTAGTTGGCGGCTCATTAGTGCATTAGCAAGAATTGCTATTATCCTCGCTGGTGACTTGATGACACCTTGGCAACTGTACAGGTTATCTGATCCCTACTATCAGTGATTATTTTCGTTTATCTTACAGTAATTATTTCGATTATCCAATGGATATTCGTTAGAGCGGGACGTGTTTCTGTGTACGCGAGCTGAACCACTCTTGAAAAACGGCTACTACTATGGTGTGTGATGTAATGCTTCAGCACTTCTTACACCAACTGAATACTATTGTAATATCAGAACCACATGTACGGTGAGCATGAATAATATCAAGTCGTCTATCTTGGATACTCTCGTACATGCCTAACCAAACATCGCTTGTGTCAAACTGAATGTCTCAAACCTCTTCACTGGCATCACGGCGGCGGTATCTATATTCATATTCTATAGGCCCGTCGCTGGCATGTCGTGATTGCGTCAGAAGTTAAATTGTCCCAATGGAAAGACAGATACGAACGTGATCTTCATGTAGGCAGGAAAAGCCATGCCACGCTGGACGTCAGCCAGACATACCCCCATATATCTGCACAGCGGGTCGGATGGGCGTGTATTCCAAGCAGTAGATAATACTCACTCGGCAAGCGCATGGTGAACGACAGACTCTGGCGGGCCACGAGCTAAGAAATGCCTCCTCTTCCCAAGAAAGAGTACAGCTATTTCCCCACGCCAAGGGATGAGAGGGAAGTCACGTCCTAAATTTGGGTTTGGCTCGAGCCGCGCGTCATAATAGGCCGTCACCAAAAGCGTGTGACCAGAGATCTTGACAAGGGTATCGCACACCTCCGGCGGTGCAGGCATTGGGAGGGCAGAAAATGACCATTCAACATCGATGTACGGCGGGTGGATGGAATTCCTATGCACGGGAAAATCTGCTTTAAATTCGTAACGAACTTTCCGTCGAGGAGCTCGTTGCCATAGAAAGCCAGCGACTTTTCCATGCCTGGTCTGGTTGTCAAAGATGAGGATTTAGCCATCCGCACCGAGAAGTCTAAGCACTCACAGGGATATCAAGAAGCATGTGGCGGTGTATAGCCATCACCGATAAGGCGAGAGTTGAAGAGAAATAGATTAGACAGATGAGCCGGGAGACGTTCTCGGGACCTTCAAAACTCCAACTAGGTTAAATGAAGCTACGAAGGGACAATTGGAGAAACGATACTCATTATGCTCCCGAAATGGCTCCAACGAGGCCCTGCGTCGACGACTGTCAGTGAATGATAGGCACAATGCTACCGAAGACCCGGATGCACTGGGCTGCTCGACGGTCCAATTAATCGGCACATGGGAACACCTAGACGTATTAGTACTAGTACTAAGAAAATCAAGGATCCACCAGGGCCTATTGTGCTCTCGAAAAGGCTTGGCACTCGGAGTGATCATTGATGCATATTGATGCCCGTCTGAGTCAGATAGAATAGACTGTGCGAATGTCGGCATACGGTCTACCAGACGCACCATTGTTCGCCACTTTCAGCATTTTCAGGCGCACAGGCCCTGAGGGGCCTTCACGGTAGTTCCGCTTGAGCACTTTTTGCCGGTTCAAGCTTTTCGTCGGAGCCGAGTCGGTGAGCACAATCTAGGTAGGCATTCGGGCAGCCATTCATCCCCGGTTCTTCGTACAATTCATAACTTAATTATGGTATAGCGTCGTCATCCTCTAGCATGGGAAGGGGAACCGGGTAGGGGCTGGCTCGAGATCGAGGCTCACATGGAGAGTGGGGCGGTGGTCGGTGCTTCGACACCGCGACCGCGCTAGTCTAGCTCTGTATATAAAGGTGCGTGAGAGGTGCTTGGTAGTGACAAGATCTTGCAAGCAGAAAATGATGACCGAGTGCGAAGAGGCAAGCGAGATGCAGAAAGGAGCTGGGAGATAAATTCCAAAGCGTTGAGGGCCTTCGCGGTAGTTGGTAGACTTGAGGGAACAGAGACGAGGTGAAGTTGGCGAGGAAACAGGGAGTCGGCTGAGATTGACCCTTCAGCGACGCACACTGAAAGAAGGACAGGACATGTATTCCAGTCCTAAAGATGAGGGTCTTCATATGAAAGGACACGGTACCTACGACCTTTCAGAGTAGTGCATCTGGGCGGTGGGTCCGAGAGGGGAGAAGCGATAATTGAGAGCTAGCGAGCATAAAAGAGCAGGTGTAGCGAGAATGTAAATAGAATAACGGGGAACTGATGATAAAGCGAAAACACCCTCCGCACCCTCCTGCACTCTCAGAGCGCGACGAAAACTAGACTGAGAAAAGAATGTTCGTTTAGGGGCATGGCGAGCGTGGATGTGTGATCGAGGGCGAAGATGGTAGTTGACGTCGAGCGGGCGGATAGCGGCCACGCCTTGATCAGGAGAAGGAGCTAGTAAAAGAACGTCAACCTCATGGAGAAAATTGCAAAAAAGAAGCAGAAATTGTAAGGGAAAGAGGGGAACGGAGAAGGGAAGGACGAGGCTGCAAGGTTGAAGTAGAATTGACCGCCTACGGCAAGCTGCTCAGCGCGATTCGGAGGACGTGGGAGGACGCGAATCGACGAGTCTCGAGTGATCGAGTATGAAGGGAGACTCGGGAAGGTTGGCTGCAGCCTGTTCCTGCCGTATCTGCACGGGATAGCGATGACACGGAGGTGGTGCGCCTTCGTGATGGAGAGGGTGAATCCATGGCTGGAGGTCGTCGACACCTCCCATGCTCTGTGAAAGAGCAATTGGTTGTCATGTCTTGTTATATGTGCCCTAGCCAAATTGCAAATATATTGCTCGGTACTAAGGAATGGTTAGTGAGCACCGCGACGAAGGATGTTGTCAAGGGCTGGGAGTGGAAGTGGCAACGTCGTTGTTATCACAACACAAAAATCCGTAATTTCAAGCGTGATTCGAAAGACTATACAAAACTATGCGATACAGATATGAATATCAATTGCTCTGGCCTACGGGTTTCTCTGTTGCGTAGCTTCCGAGAGTGCTTGAAGGCTCATTTGGCCAAAGAAAGTCCCAACGATCATCAACCTGTGGTGCTCCTGATGGTTTCCGTGAATCTGTTAAAGATGAAGACCAGCCCAAACTTTCGCCAAACCACCCCCAAGCCCGGTGAGTAATGCGCTGCACATCATAGTACCGAAGGAGTAGGCTGCAAGTAACGATGGCAATTGCGAATGCCACCCTCTACCAAGAACGGGTTAGCCAGCTAAATGAAATAAAACCGTCTTAGCTTACATGTGCTATAAAATACTCCACCATTTTTTCTTGGGTCGACTTTGACCTGGATTGCGGCTGCACGCGACGAGGCTGGATCCAATACTTTATCTCTGTTTCTGAACCCCTTTCAGAAACTCCGGTTATAATTTGACGACAATCCCCGGTAGAGGAGTATGCCTTCAATTGAATATAAGCATCGCGTCAGCGATTTTACAAGATACTTAACACAGACCACGGCTTGCACAACATCACCTACTGTTCGACATAGCTCTCAGATCGTATGTATGTTAGAAAATGTTAGGGGTACTTACAGTCATGCTGAAGCGACTCCACTAGGGAATGGTCTTTCAGGCTAGTAATTCGAGCACAACCCGTCGACGTTCCTGAAAGCACAGCACTACCGCTGTGAACGAACGTCACGGGGAGAATGACATTTTCCAAGATAGTGTGAGGTGTTGTCTTTTGGAAGGGGTACCCATGAAGTGATTGGAATCAAGTGAATACCAATCTATGCCGTCATACAAGTTGGTCACGGCAAGAATCTTCTGATTTGGGGAAACTGCGGAACAACCTCTGAATAAAATTAGATGATGTAAGATTACGCTGATGAGCCAGGAATAGCTGGGTCATACATCTTACAGGATCGAGGGCGTATGCGCCATCTAATTTCCAGAGTTTTCCAGTCCCATGCTCTATCAGTGCGGCGGCGGATGGAATTAGTTGAATATAACTGGAGTTGGTCAACGTAAACGCACATCACGCCATGGTCTAAATAAGTAACCAAGAGCATATCGTCGTTGATCCCTAGGAAGTGAAGTGATCGTGCCATAGGTTCTGGCAGCTCTCCTTCCAATTCTGGGAATTTGGGCGGGTCTGGAAGCCGGGCGATGACCTCCCACGTAGCTGCCAGTCACGTTTGTCATCCAGAGTCGTGAGAAAAGTAAGGAAGAAAACGAACCCATAGTTCCTTGCTTAATTAACTCCACAGCTTTCCCGGAACTAATGGCTAGCAATGAACCACATTGTACGATGCTATGAACAGGGCCAGAGACGCTGTTGAAAGTATGATAATAGGCGTTTCTCTGTGAATGAAAGGTCATCTATATCCATGTAGGTGTAGAAACGAGAGGCACTTACATTCGTGGAATTATTGAGACAGATTGTATGGACGTCGCCGCATGCATCACCAGCGATGATAGTGTAGCCAAAACGAGAGTGCCAGAGTAATGCCGTTATAGGCGCTTTCAATTGAAAGCGACGAATCTCCTTGCCATGTCCATTACCCTTGAAGACGATGATAAGACCATCATCTGCCCCACTCGCAAACAAGGATCCATCGTGTGTAAATGCCAGTGCATTTATGGAATCACTGTGCTTGAAGAGGGTCTTCTGTAGTACATATTTGACCATTTTTAGACGTACTGGACGCGGTAGTGATAGATAAGCCAGCCCACTGGCAGAACAATCCTTACAGTTTTATATCCAAATGATCCCGATTGCGCATTGTATTGGATTAAGGACTGATGCGACGTCCGTATGGCTTGCATCCTACTATGGGTGGACAATGGCCGGACGCGGTGGATTCGAAGAGTTCCGAGTTTGAACGTGTGACAAGTCACATCCATTCGATCGCATCGCGAATTGTACATGACTCATGTCATGACTAGCATGACTAGCCGACGTCGCCTGCCGCCCTGCGCAGAACCCATTGTTCAGTGTAAGCCCACCAATCCCAGTTCTCTAAATGATATGTTGATCTCCCTAGAATCCAAACAATGTCAGTCTTCTGCAATTTGACAATGACGCGGGTTCCTATCAGATCGAAATAATCGAATCGAACTCAAAACTGACGAACAAAAGCCGATCGTTTACATGAGACCAGATACCACCGTGTAAACCGGCTTTGCGCTTGCTTTCGATGCTTGTGCGGGTCTGAACTCTTTCTCGACCATGGCACTTATAAAGATGTTCCACACTAGTTGCTTGAGCGCCTGCCTATCGTACTGCAATATCTTCCATGTCCTCACCAGCCGGAATTATGATGACGCAAGTATCGCACTCAGATCAAACCCATTTAGTCGTGGATGCCAGGAATGGGTCCGTATCACTCGTGTCTGATCCCTCACTGGGTACACAACTAATTGAGACTCTCAAGCCACGAGCTTACTGTCGGTATTCTGGTCTCGCGAACTTTTGCACAACCTTATTATGGCCGTCTTACAGAAGCCAGACTTGTCTGCGATACCTGCAGCCACTGAAGTCCTCCAGGACAATAACCCGAAAATGGTAAGGAGCCTCTCGCACAATGTTCCGTTCTGACGATACGTTAAGGCTCTGGGTTCCATGGGAGAAGTCGCAGCTTCACACGCTGATGCTCAAAAGTTCGAGGGACAAGTTGAAAACGCCGGATTCAAATCTCAATTAGATAGTACTACGGGCATACTCTCTGGTATGTACACCTACTTCTCTGTATGTATATAATCACATCTAGGATTTGTCTCGTTTATGTACGAAGGCGACATCTCTCAGACCCACGTTGGTCAGGATCTCACGTTGCAGCAGGATAACAGGGCATTCGATGTTTCGCCTCGAGAGGTCGATTCTGAGATTATGCAACTCCGTGCCAAGCTTCAGTCAGTTTTGCGGCGCGTGGTGGAGCTGGAAAGGCGTCTGGGTGCTGTGCGCGACAATAGGTATCTCCGTCGCGAGCGTATTCAGCTTGGTCTGGAAATCTCTGTGGCAGGGGAACGCGGGGTTTCAGCGCCCGGGTTCCCGTTCATGATGGTCCTTCTAGCCTTAATTGTCGTGATAATTCCAGGTGCTTACAAACGTTATGTGTTCTCCACTTGAGATATTATCTTGCAGTATACCGTAGTTCTCACTGTCCATCCATGTAATCGAAGGCCGTCACGTGTTCTGACCAACAGCTATCGTATACAGTACCAACGTAGTTGGCCAAATATATTACGTTTCTACGTTAAACTAACAAAATGGTAATCGGTGTCGTTACAGTACAAGTGAATACAGAGCAGAGTACTAGTTATCTGTAATCAATTTAGCAGTAACTAACCAGACGAATCACATGGCGTCCTGAACTATTGGTCGGGGCAACCTAGCACTTGGCGGGCGTATTGTTACCTTTCCCGGAAAATGGTCAGTGCTGCATTTTTTTAGATCTGCGCACGCATTGTTCCCTGTTCCTCGGCGTGGTGTCTATTGTCTATTGTCACACTTAGAGGGCAGTGAGGCGGAGGTTCGAAGATGATTAAGGAAGGTAAAGTCGACTTGCATGGGACTCGAGCAGCGGGCCCTGCAAGCACGCAGCGGTGGCAACAAGCAGCAGCATCAGCAGACATTTCACACTATCCTTTATTCGGTCGTTACATTACGGTTTTACGAGCCAACGAGGTAGCATAGTCATATGTCTACCTGAGCTAGTTCATAGCGTAGTTGGCCGAATATATTACGTTTCACTAGTACTGTAAAGGCACCCGAAACGTTCTGCCACATACTAGTAACTTACGTCTAGACTAGTGAATGATGTTACCATAAGGGGTGATTTTAACTGTGAGCTATCAGTCCAAGTTAGTCTAAGTCAAATGAAAATGAAAATGAAAACGTGCCCTACCCACCGACTGCCAAATTCAATGTATACTTTCCTAAATTATGGAATCGTTCTCAGGGGTTGGTCTACGTGGCATGAGAGTAGTGTCCATGTTGAAGTAAGAAGACCGTGACAGCAGTAAAAGACGACACCTAACAAAATAATGCTGGTCCAACTGGATTCTAGATCTTCCCGATTCCTCCAGGTCATGGCCTGGCCCTTCCGCGATCTCACTGGTGGCGGGAGTGTCATTAACGGTTGGTGGTGCATCGACGTCCGAGTCGAGGATAACTAGTAATGATTTCTGTACTCGATACACTAAAATGATATGGTCAACCACTCACTGAGGTTGGTCGTTGGACATACAACACTCCGTGAGGTGGCCTGGAATATTGCTTCGCTGCGCTCGCAATAATCGGCTTCAGGAAGGAGAGGGCTAACGAAAACTGTACAAACAAGTACAATCCGATATGCAGTTTGAAATAGCGTCAATCCATGTAAATCGCCTGTAGACGACGTATTACAGTAATCCATATCTCTCTCTGTTACTTTGCATATGTGTTGCCCGTGCTACGCTACATGTTTCTATCGCAAATATCTTTCCGTTTTCCCTTGTGAACTCAGTGCTTTTATCGCTCGATTCGCTCCAGATGCTCTTTTTTGCTTACCTAATTTACATCCGCCTTCTCGCAGTCGACATGAATTGCCTTCAACGCACACACTTGGTTTGTGAACATGACATCTCTGTATCTTCGCAAATACTTTCCCTGTCATCGGATACATTCCTCTCTGCAAAAAGTTTTGGCTCGCTTCCCAACACACCACTTGCTTCTTTTCCGTCGCACAATCTCCTCCCTACTCGGCTTACTAAACTTGTATCCGCTGCCTACGCATGAGCGCCTCCGACCAATAGGGGCTCAGCATGGCTTCTGCTCTCTCAATCACGCGGTTGCAGACGACGCCCACCCCCGTGACATTGCATGCATGTATAATGAAGGATGGTATCGAGACTGATCGTGCGGTAGTCATGGTAAGCGCCGAGCGACAAGGCCTCACGCTGCATAGAATCAGATTGGGACTTTGTTCGAAAGAGTTTTCGTGTGGTCTGACTTTTATTGCCCTTTCTCGTGTTACTTCTCTAGACGACTTCTTTTCCTCCTTTTCGTTGAGAAGTTGGATTGGGAACGGGTGAAGAAGTTGGGCGGAAAAATTTTGCAGTTACGATTACAAGACTTAGCCCGTAGATACCCGGCTACCTGACATACAGATCGACCTGTCTATCGGCATAGCGAGCCCCGCAGGCTTTCCTGCGTTCATGTTATTGAAGCAACCCGGAAGATCTCAATTGGGACAGGGGTTGATAGGGAAGATAAACTGAGGACGTAACAGCAACCTCAGGATAAAAACTGACAATAAGTGTGACAATAGACACCCACGCCCAGGAACAGGGAACAATGCGTGCGCAGATCTATAAAAAAATGCAGCACTGACTCGGACAATTTTCCGGAAAAAGGTAACAATGCGCCATTTCAAGCTGAGGCGCTGAGGGCCAACCTTGGATCCCACTGCCAAGTTAGTTTAATAATCCCCTACATTATGTACTTAAGGTATAGGTGCACCGGTTTCAGGACGTGATAGATTTGGGTCTTACTTTGGGTTCACTTCTCCAACGACAATGGTCATCATATTCATCGCTGCCCGCACCTTGATCACGGCGGTGTTCCTGTAAGTCTATATGCCGTATTATACTTTCGAGGCAAAGCCAACCTCTATCTTCAATGTTTAGTCCAGGACTAGCGCCATTTGTGGTTATCTCTGGGGAGATGGCCTTGCCGAACCATCGCATACAACTTTGATGCGGAATCGCCTCGTTATGAGAACTCAATCTATCCTCCCTATGTAGATGTTGAAGGCGCATTCTCCCGGCCTAGTGCCTCTCAAGCAGAAGTATTTGATACACTCGTACGAGTCGCTGGCCACACTCTCTTGATCTCTGCGTATTTCGATGCCCGCCTTGACCCTAACCCCAATTTAAAACGTGATTTCCCTCTCATCCCCTGGCGCGGGGAGATCGCCGTACTGTTTGTAGGGAAGAGGAAGCCATTTATAAAGCGAGCTCCTCCCGATTCGGTAGTTCGTTCCACTATGGTCCGGTGAGTTTTATTTCAGTTTGTCACTTCTTTGGAGCACAGGAACTCAACTGGCTTGAAAGCTACATGGGGCTGTGTATGTCGGAAATTTCCTGAGTCACTCATAACCGGTTATAACCGGCTATAATCCGCTTGATCAAAAAGCTGATCGTTACCTAAAATAACCAACGACTTCCGCTTACAACCATGATCACAATCGGATTAATTGAACCCGTTGCAGAAGAATCGAGGGTCGATTGGTATAGATACACCTTCAGATAACATCATACAGGTATTTACAAGGGTTTGAAAACGACGGTGAGTGTTGTGGTGAGCAATGAACGATAGGACGTGAACCAAAATATGGTTGTGATCTGTTATGGATGGTTGCAACCAGAGTTAAGACCGTATGTAATCAGGGCCCGGTTACAACCGGCCCAGGAAATTTCCGACATATCGCCCACATTGAGCTCGCCCACATTGAGCTCGGGACCTTGTTTCCAGGGTATATAACGATGTTTGTCGTTCACCTCCAGCAATTCCCTGAGCTTCTAATCATTCGCTTTGTATAGGGAAGGTCCTATTTCAGACGAGAGCATACAGGTGGATTAGTAAACTTTGTATTGGCATGCGCCGCACTTGGCGCCGCATCTGAATTTTCATGCATGTACTCTCAGCTAGAATTCATTGTGCTATAAAAACGGGTCCATCGCACTTGTAATTGTGCACATTCAGTTGGTAAAGCGGAAACCTACATCACGATCGGACGATCCGAAGCCTGGCTCTGGTCCTCGGTTTGCGGACGCCCCCGAATTTCTGTCGCGATATGATCATCTGAACGCTTCCAACATTACCCTTACTACTAGTATTAGCCTGGCCCTGCCTAGGCAGTGACCGTCCACAAACCACAACTTCTCCCGCTGCCCAGAATCAGATTGGGACTTGGTCCCAACAGTTTTCGTTCGGCCTGACTTTTATTGCCCTTTCTCGTGTTACATCTCTAAATGGACTCCTTTTCATTGGATAAAGGGTGGAGACGTCGGGCGGTAAATGTTTGCAATTACTATAAGACTTAGCCCGTAGATACCCTATCGGAACAGCGAGCCCCCGCAGGCTTTCCTGCGTTCATGTTATTTTTGACCCCGCTCGTCCCAGTCAACGTTTTCACTTAAACCCTCGCTCCTCTCGTTCCCCCAGGCCTCTTTCCCCACACTTCTCCTAATATCCCTCATCGCTCCTTGACGTCGAGGCTTCTTCGATGACTCTTGCCTCCTTTCGACCCAACTCCGCGTCCTCCGAATTGCACTGAATGGCTTGCCGTGGCTGTCAATTATAGTTTCAACCTTGCAGCCGCCACTGGCAGCCTCGTCCTTCCGTTTTCCACTGGCATTCCCCTTTTCCTTTGCAACTTCTACTTTTTTTTTATCGATGATGTTGAGGCTCTTCTCCTGATCAACACGGACCAACGTCACTTGCCGCCATCCGCCCGGCCAACGTCATTTTCGTCGCGCTCCGAGTGCTGAAGGGTGTAGAGGGTGGGATGCCTTCGCCCGATGTATTGACAATCTCGTGTCAGTTTCCCGACATTCTATTTACATTTTCGCTACACCTGCTCGACCTTTCACCCTCGCATTCACCGTCACCCTCGTTAGCTCTCATCTTGTTTGCCTCGCTTCTCCCTTTCAGACCCACCGCCGCCCTGGTGCACTGTGTAACACTGGGCTCTGAAGAGTCGTAAGTACCATGTCGTTACATGCGGAAACCCTCATGTTTAGTACTGGAATATATGTGCTGTCCTTTTCGGAAGACTTAAGTTGCGTCCCTTAGCGTTCAGTCTCGGTTGACTCCCTCTCTGTTCCCCCTCCACACTTGTCAAACCTGGATTAGCTTTACCTCGACTCTGTTCCCTCAAATCTACCAACCACCGCGAAGGCCCCTCAGCGCCAACTGAATGGACTTAGCTCCTTCTGCGTCTCGCTCGCCTCTTTGCACTCGACCATCATTTTCTGCCGCAAGATCTTGTCACTAGGCACCTCACTGCCACCAGGGTCTCACTCTGACGCTTCCTTAACGCGGTCGCGGTGTCGAGGCAGCGCCCACCGCTCCACTCTCCGTGTGCGCCTCGATCTCGATCTCGAGCCAGTCTAAGATTTGTACAGAGAACCCGGAATGAATGGCTGCCCGAAAATCTCCCACCATGCCTACTATAGAATATTAATATTTCAGCTGATGGCGAGACGTCTGCACCCGGATTGTCCACACACACCGACTCGGCTCGGCTCCGAATAACAATGAAAAACCTGAGCCCTGAAATTTGAAATTTGAAAGCTTGAAGCGCTCAAGCCTGAAAAGGATAACAATATTAATGCACGGCGGGTTCCTCAAGGTCGCCACGCGGGTTACTATACCCTCGACAAGATGGGCACGCGTCTCGTCCTCGCACAAAGTGTAGCTGACTCACACGGGTATTATATTACTGTGTTGAGTCGATTTTTAGGAACCCACTCGGGAGCCATACAAATCAAGAGAACAATATATTAATGCCATGTGCTACTAGTAGTGCCTCTATAAATCACTTATCATTAGAAAGTTATTCATCGCTTCCACCCCCTGTGGATAAATTATGAACTCATCACTTGACTACGATGACGATGATTGCCATTCAGTTCAACTTGAAGGCAGCGACATGGCCCCAAGAGCTGCAAAAGTACGTTTTATTTATTTATTTCAAAACAGGCATATATCAACTGACTTTATGCTACACAGACAATCCTACGACAAAGATTCACCATGAGACGATATAATTTGGAGAAAGATGGAAGATTGACAAACCAGCTGAAAGTTATGGAGTGAGTTGGATAGCCTAGAACACGAAAACGTGTTGAATCACCCATATCATTAGCCGGCCAGTTGACAGTTGTGCTGCTTACACGGGTGCTCCTGGCTTCAGGTAATTTTTATTTTCCGCTATACTGTGCTTTATCTGACCGGGTTAGTCCATTTGCTTCTACTAGTAACAGCTCCGATACGACACAGTCGATTGTAGCCATCCTGCAACCGCACACGTCCTCCCCATCCCTATCTGTCATTGCTTGCGCTATGGCCAGCCTAATGGCAACGAACTCCATTGACAGTAGCGTTAACCCGATTTTGAGCGCTCACCTCGACTCCCTGGCCATTTCTCCTCAGACAAAGCAAGTCATCATTCCGGCGCTCCTCGGAATAGCAAAGTTCGGAGATGTACATGCACAGGCACGAAGGTGTGTGTATACTATCTGTTGTTATTCTTTCTGCTTGTGCATTCTCATTTAATCATCTCGCTCCAGTATTGCTCAGCAGCAGGATGTCATCGAGCCGCAAGGTTCGAGTTCACATCCCGGCGTCGTAGGTGCTACGTCCGCTGGGGGACCCACGCTAGTTATCAAATGTATAGGCGACCATTCGGCTCTAACTCTGGGAGCGGACAAACCGTTTGGTACTTTTCCCGGTCTGATTCAAGCATTCAATCACCTCCTGTGATCTCCCAATCCGAACCAGGGCATCTATACGTTCATTTTGATACAGTTACGAAGACCCATCAGTATTGGATGCTTGCTGGTAGTGGACAATGGGAAAGCGTCGCCAAAGGTGCAGAATATCCCCACAACCATGGCAGGGTCCTTTCCATTCGCAGCAATGGGGAACCAAGCTGGGTCTTGCGAGCATCAATCGGTACGACGGAGACACGAAGGGTGAGGCGGGCAGCATCAATTATGTAATTTCCTTGTACACAGAAAGAATCGAAGTAACGCGTCTATCATAGTACATCTACCGAGATGTTTCTCGTCTAGAAAAGATGACAATGTAATTTACCATCATGTACATGTGCCTGGACTCAGAAATACACGACAATGGACGTACAGTATGGGTGCCAGGCGTATTGTGCTGACTAATATATAATTAGCCGTTATCCCATGAGGGCAGCACAATGCGCGATGCGATGGTGCCATTCTTTGGCGGCGCATGCCGGGAACGAAAAACTCGGATCACTTCCAACTCGTTTTTGTTGTGATACAGTATACTCAGCCTCAGCGGTCGGAGCCCGTCACCACTCTGACATTAGTTTCTTATTTTTCCTAAAGTCGACGTTTGACCTACACCTATCATGATGGCCGATAGAGAAGCGCCGTATGTTCTCTCCTCTCTGAGTGCTGAACTCTCAGCCCGCTCTGGTTGGCTGCCCAATGTCGACTCCCTAGACTTCGTCAACGACCCTGCTAAGAGCGGGACCTACCAATTCAAAACACTTGACGAACTCGTACGGCCTAACGTTGGTCCGCATGCACTCAAGTCAACACCCAAGAATTACATTTTCCTGGAGCATGAAAGCCGGCTTTGTGATGTCCTACGCATCCTGAAATTGATGGATGCTACCGAAGGGAGGGAAGACATGGAAGACCGGGTTATCCAGGAACTCGTTAGGATAAATCGGTTGAAAGAGATCGAATGGTCTGGTCAGCGGAGCAAACATGGTATTAATGGAGAAGTCGTCAATACAGGCATGCTTGTCTCTCTTCTCTAGGTGGTGGCTGCCGCTAACATTAAACAATAACTCAGAGAGTCACTTCGTAGACAAACATCCAAAGAATACAACTATCCTTGCTATCTTTATGACGACACTCGTGATGTACATTCTATATCGCCTTCCACGTCGTGCCGCAATCGTTCTACTGGCCGGCATGAGGAGTATTCTGAAGAGCCTACCGTCGCCAGTTCCGTCGGCTAATGAAGTCCCGAAGGATCCACGAAGGATCCTCGCATTGTATCATCTTGATCCCGTTACTCACAGCTACATCTGCTGCCCTGATTGTTATTGCTTATATCCACATTCCATTGTCGAGTCAAAGAAGAGAAAGGCGCCCGCTTTCTCTGGCGAAAACCCTAATGCCGAGCGTGACACTTCGGGAGATACCCCGTTCGTTTCGGCCACCCCAGTTAACTGTACACACCGTCATGTTCGCTCAGGTGCCACCTGCAGCGAGCCCTTGTTCAACTCGGTCACGATTAATGGCAATGTTCGTATGGTACCCCAGCTCCTGTATCACGCCCAGGATCTGAAGCAATGGGTTGGGTGGTTACTTTCAAGGCCTGCTATTGAAGAAGAGGTGTTCAAAGCCTTCCGAAGACCCCGAAAAGAACGAATGGAGGACGCATGGGACGCGAGACACCTGTGTAAAGTTCTCCTAAAAAAGGGCGAACGATTCCTTCCAGGACCAATAGATGAGACACGCCTGGCGTTCTCGTTCTCTATGGACAGCTTTAACCCATATCATATGAAAGAAGCAAAGCAGACAGTCTCATCAACGGCCATCTGGCTCGTTTTGCTCAATCTACCCCCCCACCTGCGGTACCGTCCCGAAAACATGTTTCTTGCTGGCATAATCCCCGGGCCGAGCAAACCCTCACTTTCGGACGTCAACCATTCAATCAAGTTACTTGTTGACGTTCTACTCGAGTTCTTTGACCCTGGCGTTTGTTATTCCCGTACGGCAAAACATAGACATGGCCGTCGGGTCCGGGCCATACTGGTTCCTGTTGTCTCGGATATGCTGGCTGCTCGGCAAGCTGGTGGGTTTGCAAGCCCAACAGCGACATTTTTCTGCACACTCTGCAACTTGAAGATTCAGGAGATCGAAAACCTTGATAGACATACTTGGCCACAGCGAGATGTTGGTGAACATATCCGGATCGCGAGGCGATGGAGAGATGCACGAACGACTAAAGAGCAGGAAATGCTCTTCAAGGACCATGGAATAAGGTGGTCGGCCCTTCTCGACCTACCATATTGGAACCCTATCCTCTTCACCGCCATCGAACCCATGCACGTCTTTGATGTCGGGCTCTTCCAGACTCACTGTCGGCAGGTCTGGGGCATCGATACCACTGCCTTAAGTGGTGACGGGTTGACACCGAAGTCAGCCATGGACGTTTCCAGACCATCGGATTCCGAATTGGATGAATGGTATGATGTCATATGCAAGCTGAAGAAACCGGAAGATCTTCGAGAACGACTCAAGAACTGTGCTCGTGATACTCTGTGGCATATCTGTAGCGACAATGATTTGCGTCGTGCAGGCAATAAGTATCAGCTAGCTGAGGCAATTGTTGAATGGGTAAGTCGACCCATGGGGCTTATATGGGTACATATACTTATGCTAGACAGCGTCAGATGGGCTCAACTGATACAATCAGATTGCCTATTGTCCGTTCCACAGAGCCTAATCAAGTATCTGCTCCGGCGCCCTTCGTTCCTCAAACTGAAGTCCAAGTCAGCGACGCAGAGTCTGAGTCTCAGAGAAGCCTTAAAGGCAGTATCACTACGGATGATTCTGTGAGCCCAATCCAGGCAATATTTGATATTAATCTTGACTCAGTGACTCTTCTTAGGCGGACATGCAAAGCGCCATTGACAAGTGCATCAAGCAATTGAATGATCGAGCTCCTCAAAAAACAGTATTGCGGACGAAAAAGGCTGTGCTCCAATGTGTCTGCCGCGATTACTGCCATATGACACAGAACGAGCTCGGTAATCTTCGCACAAAAGACGAGCTGTATGCCGCCGCCGCCGCCTGGGTATGTGCGTAGCGTACCTGAGGGCAACGCAACTAATTTTGCGTCAGGTGGAAGTCCATAATAGTATCCAATCTCCAGAGAATTCTGGACAGGGCAGGAAAACTAAAACCGCTACTGGTGCCGTTCTCGGGAAGGACATTATGGAAGCCATTTGGGCGGACATGAAACATACTGAACTTCCTTCCTGGGTGACGAATGTTCCTCATAACTGGGGTACTGCCGCTCGAGGGAAACTCAGCGCAAATAATTGGAGAGTCATTTGCACTGTCCACCTTCCGATCACCCTAATCAGACTTTGGGGGGCGAGGATGCACCTGAAGACCGGAAACGCAAACTCGAAAATTTTATGGACTTGGTTTGTGCAGTTCAGATCGCTAACCTACGGTCAATCTCTAAGAATGACATCGAACACTATGAGCGTTCCATTTCTCGCTACTTGACCGGGTTCAAAAGCTTATACAAGCTCGCAAAGGTGAAACCCATACACCACGCGGCCTTGCACTACGGCGACACTCTTCGAGGCTTTGGACCTGCACACACCCATGGAGCCGCATTCTACGAACGACACATACATTCCATGCAAAGCGGGAATCACAATATGAGGCTCGGTTTGTAGCTGATCTCTCATGAGTACTTTTGCGGCAAGCACTCATCGATGTCAAATTAGGTGAACTTGAGTTGACGTTCATGCGTAACTCTGCGAGAGAGGCAAGGCTACATGCACTGCTCTTCGACCATGGTGAAGTCTGTGAACGTGTCAATGAACTTGCAAACACATATCAAGCCTTCCTCGCTGAAGATGTCCGTGGAACACGGCTGGCCCATATGGTTGATATGACCCAACTGACGCAGCAACCGGATCTTATCTTCGACGAGACGTGTCTCCGTGACATGAGTCTTCCCGACGCCGTACTCCTTCCATTCTCGCAATTCTTGCGCCAAAGGCATGCAGCTGCCATACATTCCACCGACGGGTCTCCCAGTTTATCGGTATTGCCTAGGGCTATGTTCTTAGACAAGTTTTCCTTTCGAGGAGTTCAGTATTCAACCGCGAGCTCCCGAACACGCAATAGTCACGTTCTTTTCAGACCTCCCAAACTTGATTCAACTGAGTCATCGACCAATCCGTCTCCAGGCCAAATCATTCATGCTTTTCTACATTCCCAAATTAATACTCACCATGCGCGGGAAGACAAGGGCTATTCTTCCATTTGCCTCTGCATTCGGCCCTATATGCCCGTTCAATCGGAACTTAGCGACGTTGACAAGTCTTATCGGAGATTTGGCCCCGCCGGAGGGTTTTTGTCAGCACAAACGCTAGGGCCACCCGTAATTGTCGACGCATCCGGCATCATATCCCACGTTGCGGTAACACCACTTAAAATAAGGGAGTATGAAGTCCTCCATGTCCTTCCCATGGATAGGGTTAGTTGTCTCCCTTTGATAAGTAACGAGGAATCGCTAACGGCTGTCGATCACCAGCTTATGCAGCAAATAACATGTGTCGATGCCGACGAGGAGGAGGTAGATAGCTCTGTCATCTAAGAGGCAGATTACCTCTGTGAGATACCTGCTATTGTGGCCTAACGTCGAATACTAGGGTCACGGATCGTGCCTGAGAGGAGTCGTGGTCTGGCTATCTGAAGTTGTAAGTAAAAAGGGGGTTTTCCGAGTCGTTTTCGTGAATGAATCCAAGCAGGGAACTGTCCACGCTCTCGGGCAACGTCGCTCAGCCTTGTGGCCATGAGCGATCCATGATTAAGTTAAATATAGTATTGTACACCCTTCTACACAGTAATGAGAGCACCAACAAGATGATCCCACATGCACATCGGTAGCGCTCACAGCACCCGTTGCCCGATCATTTTTCGGTCCTTGAAAGCTGATTTCCGTCACACATGTTCCCAGACGAGTCTCAAACAATTACCACACGCGCCACTCATATCATCCCGCTTGAATATAAAATATCAGCTCAGCTTCTGAATTGGTGGAGGTCAAGTCAGTTGATGAATGGATGACATATTCATTGGCCATGCGCCCGAAATGCAGCCCATGCATGGTGCCAGACTGCACGCTCCCAGCACAAAGCCGTTCCGTGCAGAGCCCGCCACTACCCCTCCTCCATGCGTACCATCACAAGTGCGCGCCACCACCTCCGTGTCATCGTCATCATGTGCAGACACGGCAGGAATCTGGCGTGGGTCCAGTCTTACTCCGCCTGAGTGTCCGTCACGAAATGTCGAGGAGCACGGATTTACGGTTGGCATCGAAAAGTATGTTGCAGTCATTGCAACCACCCCATGTCTCCCTTCATAATCGATCACTCGAGACTCGTCGATTCGCGTCCTCCCACGTCCTCCGAATCGCGCTGAGCAGCTTGCCGTAGGCGGTCAATTCTACTTCAACCTTGCAGCCTCGTCCTTCCCTTCTCCGTTCCCCTCTTTCCCTTACAATTTCTGCTTCTTTTTTGCAATTTTCTCCATGAGGTTGACGTTCTTTTACTAGCTCCTTCTCCTGATCAAGGCGTGGCCGCTATCCGCCCGCTCGACGTCAACTACCATCTTCGCCCTCGATCACACATCCACGCTCGCCATGCCCCTAAACGAACATTCTTTTCTCAGTCTAGTTTTCGTCGCGCTCTGAGAGTGCAGGAGGGTGCGGAGGGTGTTTTCGCTTTATCATCAGTTCCCCGTTATTCTATTTACATTCTCGCTACACCTGCTCTTTTATGCTCGCTAGCTCTCAATTATCGCTTCTCCCCTCTCGGACCCACCGCCCAGATGCACTACTCTGAAAGGTCGTAGGTACCGTGTCCTTTCATATGAAGACCCTCATCTTTAGGACTGGAATACATGTCCTGTCCTTCTTTCAGTGTGCGTCGCTGAAGGGTCAATCTCAGCCGACTCCCTGTTTCCTCGCCAACTTCACCTCGTCTCTGTTCCCTCAAGTCTACCAACTACCGCGAAGGCCCCTCAACGCTTTGGAATTTATCTCCCAGCTCCTTTCTGCATCTCGCTTGCCTCTTCGCACTCGGTCATCATTTTCTGCTTGCAAGATCTTGTCACTACCAAGCACCTCTCACGCACCTTTATATACAGAGCTAGACTAGCGCGGTCGCGGTGTCGAAGCACCGACCACCGCCCCACTCTCCATGTGAGCCTCGATCTCGAGCCAGCCCCTACCCGGTTCCCCTTCCCATGCTAGAGGATGACGACGCTATACCATAATTAAGTTATGAATTGTACGAAGAACCGGGGATGAATGGCTGCCCGAATGCCTACCTAGATTGTGCTCACCGACTCGGCTCCGACGAAAAGCTTGAACCGGCAAAAAGTGCTCAAGCGGAACTACCGTGAAGGCCCCTCAGGGCCTGTGCGCCTGAAAATGCTGAAAGTGGCGAACAATGGTGCGTCTGGTAGACCGTATGCCGACATTCGCACAGTCTATTCTATCTGACTCAGACGGGCATCAATATGCATCAATGATCACTCCGAGTGCCAAGCCTTTTCGAGAGCACAATAGGCCCTGGTGGATCCTTGATTTTCTTAGTACTAGTACTAATACGTCTAGGTGTTCCCATGTGCCGATTAATTGGACCGTCGAGCAGCCCAGTGCATCCGGGTCTTCGGTAGCATTGTGCCTATCATTCACTGACAGTCGTCGACGCAGGGCCTCGTTGGAGCCATTTCGGGAGCATAATGAGTATCGTTTCTCCAATTGTCCCTTCGTAGCTTCATTTAACCTAGTTGGAGTTTTGAAGGTCCCGAGAACGTCTCCCGGCTCATCTGTCTAATCTATTTCTCTTCAACTCTCGCCTTATCGGTGATGGCTATACACCGCCACATGCTTCTTGATATCCCTGTGAGTGCTTAGACTTCTCGGTGCGGATGGCTAAATCCTCATCTTTGACAACCAGACCAGGCATGGAAAAGTCGCTGGCTTTCTATGGCAACGAGCTCCTCGACGGAAAGTTCGTTACGAATTTAAAGCAGATTTTCCCGTGCATAGGAATTCCATCCACCCGCCGTACATCGATGTTGAATGGTCATTTTCTGCCCTCCCAATGCCTGCACCGCCGGAGGTGTGCGATACCCTTGTCAAGATCTCTGGTCACACGCTTTTGGTGACGGCCTATTATGACGCGCGGCTCGAGCCAAACCCAAATTTAGGACGTGACTTCCCTCTCATCCCTTGGCGTGGGGAAATAGCTGTACTCTTTCTTGGGAAGAGGAGGCATTTCTTAGCTCGTGGCCCGCCAGAGTCTGTCGTTCACCATGCGCTTGCCGAGTGAGTATTATCTACTGCTTGGAATACACGCCCATCCGACCCGCTGTGCAGATATATGGGGGTATGTCTGGCTGACGTCCAGCGTGGCATGGCTTTTCCTGCCTACATGAAGATCACGTTCGTATCTGTCTTTCCATTGGGACAATTTAACTTCTGACGCAATCACGACATGCCAGCGACGGGCCTATAGAATATGAATATAGATACCGCCGCCGTGATGCCAGTGAAGAGGTTTGAGACATTCAGTTTGACACAAGCGATGTTTGGTTAGGCATGTACGAGAGTATCCAAGATAGACGACTTGATATTATTCATGCTCACCGTACATGTGGTTCTGATATTACAATAGTATTCAGTTGGTGTAAGAAGTGCTGAAGCATTACATCACACACCATAGTAGTAGCCGTTTTTCAAGAGTGGTTCAGCTCGCGTACACAGAAACACGTCCCGCTCTAACGAATATCCATTGGATAATCGAAATAATTACTGTAAGATAAACGAAAATAATCACTGATAGTAGGGATCAGATAACCTGTACAGTTGCCAAGGTGTCATCAAGTCACCAGCGAGGATAATAGCAATTCTTGCTAATGCACTAATGAGCCGCCAACTACTAGCTCAGCTGTGTGATTCACTACCACGTATGTATTTGCCAAATTGCCCACGATGATACTTTGTACCAAGAACCCGGAGTGAATAGGTGATACACCCACACAAGTCACCCGAAAAACCTCCAAACGTACCTAGAATAATCAGGAATTCATCCAGGAACATACCCAGCATATGGCGAGACGTCTGCACCTGGGTTGTCCGGAATTCAATTAGCTCCGAATGACAATGAAAACCGTTTGAGCTGTCAGCCCTGAACATCCTGAACGTTTGAACACCGGTAAAAAGTGCTCAACCCTGAAAAGGACGACAATACAGGAAAAACCTTAATCGAAACGGGTAACGATGACAGACACATGTTGTTGGGAATAGGAGTCATTTTGATGATACTGCGTACGACTATGGTCACGTAAGACAATGAGAGCACTCAGAGATAATGATCAAAATTTCTGGCACGCATGGGCAGAATACTGTATATATTATGCACTGGGGATGCAGTTTCAGCGGACGGTACTGAGTGAGTGCCATATGGCACGGCGAGTGAAACAAGCCACCCGTACGCGTGCCGCGGCGTGCGGTTCAAGACGGCTCAGACACAGACGCCCGAATCCCTGGTAGCTTTCCCCATACCGCCACCACCGCCAAGGCACAAACAGCATATACTCACACGACTCAAGCTCGTCATTATTGCTGGCAGATGATGAAGACAGTTCGGCTGGGAGTCCTGACGAGGCTGATGGTGAGTTGTGCTAACCACATCTGCCCAACAATTCTCAATCGCTAGACCTAGAAGCTCCCCGTGTCGTAGCCCATTCTAAATATGAAAAACGGTGCAGTTCACCGTCCAGCGATGGTGACAACCAAAAGCCGTTCTCGTGGCTAAGTTGGATGTCTAACTTGACTCAGTAGCAGGCTCGCAGCATGACTGTGACCGAACGCGTAAGCGCTTCCTTCTCCATGCTGTACCCAAAATGTACTGATATGATTCAAGCCCGAATACTGAAGCGTTTCCGAGCGGACTCCTCCATCGGAATTGGCACCCCAAGAAATAGGAATCATGACTCGGACTCAGAGAGAACGGTGCGGCACGCAAATTGTTTGCAGCACTATGTACCGAATATACTGAAGTAACCATGTCTTATTCAGCGAGAAGTAACACTATTTGTCCCGGATCGAGGCAAAGGCAAAGGAAGGGCGGCAAACTTGAGCTGATACACGCGCCACAGAAGAAGAACGGTGTGCCCGGGAGTCGGAGGAAAGGGTAAGAGCCGCCTTATTGCCGCATATGACAGATTACATCGCCATCCTTTCTCTTCTCCGTTTTTAGGCGGGTTTCTGCACGGCATCTAAAGAACCGATGGATGACACTGACAACAGGAGCTCGGTTGAGGTGGAACACATCTTGCCGCGCACCGAGCATGGTCCGGACCCACGAGACTTTTACGCCTCGGACTCCCCTATACTGGACGAATATTTAGACGTGGGCCAGGGGTGTGTCGATCCAGAGGTTGAAATGATGATCAAGTCGAGAGCATTATTGCATGTCACGTATGGTTTCTTATTTGACTTACACCTCTCAGGCTAATTAGTGTGAAACATCCAGCAACCTCAGGTCCTACCACGCCAGTGTTGGCTTGCCCAGCCCCAGTCCTTCACACCGTCTTCACCAACCGCTGGGCCTTCGTTCTCACCAACCACGGGGCCCTCGTCTCCACCAACCACGGGGCTTTCGACTTCACCAACTGCCGGGCCTTCATTTCCACCAACTGCCGGGCCTTTGTCCTCACAAACCACGGGGCCTTCGTCTCCACCAACTGCTGGGCCTTCGTCTTCACCAACCGCCGGGCCTTCGTCTTCACCAATCGCCGGGCCTTCGCCTTCTCGGCAGATGTTGCCTTTGCGGCCACCAACGATTCCCGCAACTACTTCCACGTCGTGATAGGCCTGGTGTGAGGCAGCACCAAGATGTCGCATCTAGCGGACATTCTACGCGTCCGATGTCTAGCAGTGCCGATCTTGGCCAGCTGGAGAGCCATACTAACGCCGCTGGCTTTCGCGACCAGATTGTGAATGGCCTTGACCGGACCCAGAGGAGTAGGGGCAACGCCGGTCAGAGTATATGGAAACGACGTGGACGAAGCCCACGGCGTCGTGGGACAGAAAAACTTGAACTGGCCGTCAGTTCTAGGTGCCTCAAATGAAGTCTTGTATTCCGTGCTGATTGCATTTGAACTAGGAACTGGTCCGAATGGAAATTGACAGTCTCCTACAAGAGGATCCACCCTACGGCCGCACCCCTGAACCGTCTCGGGTTTCCACATTCGCGACTGAGTGGAAGCGCACAGGTCAGGGTGCGAGGGCTTGTGACGCCACACCGGCCGACTTCATGATCGACGTTGCGGGACTGCCAAGGTCACCGTGGAATATTTCCGTTGCTCGGGTTTTCACGGATCACTTCATCATGAAGATGACATACAATGACACGCCAGAAATGCGAAAGGCAATAGAGAAAGCATTTACCAACCGAATCAGGAGCCTGAAGTCTCGCCGCAAAAAGGAGGGCCTCCCACAAGCAGAAAGAATCCTTGAGCGGTCTCAGCATGCCCGGCGGCAACGGAAACATCAGGTAAATCGTTCTATCCTATTGTGTTCCAGTCTTCATCTTAAAAAATGCTCTCTACGATATAGTTATTTCAACGTCGCCGTAATATCGCGAAGCTCGTCAGGCCGCTGAGCGAGCATCTAGGCATCTTGGATGCATTGGGAGATGATGGGATGTCTACGGATGAATCTTTTGTTGACCCAGCCACACATCAGACTACATATACGGTCACCAAACCCGAGTGGCGACATCCTGACTTGCATAACTGGCTCAAGGTTTTCGATCAACTGCATCATCGAAGTCACATCGAAAGCTGGTCCCTTGACAAGCGTGGCGCATTTCCTCACATTCGTACTGGGTGTCAAAAAGTGCACCTGAAGTCGCATGCGCCAACAGGCCTCCCGATCAACGCCTATGACCCCAGATGGATTGAGAGCAGGGAGCCCCTTTATTTGGATCACGTGTTGTGTCCCCAAAGGGAACAACAATATGATTTCATCCATTCTTCTGATGTGTTTGCGTAAGTTTGAACGTCTTGTCGCCTGCGTCAAAACACTGACTCACTGTACCCACAGACTGTTAAGTCGTTAGCGCTTTACAGTAGCTCTGGTTACTGAAGACGGGACGGTGGCGCAGTGTTGTTGATGATTTCTAACAATGTACTATCCCCTGTAATGGAAATGGACGGCACGATTAGTCATGATCACATATTTTTGTGGACAGGTGGAGTGGAGATCAATTGCAAGTGCAAGTTGTTTCCCTGCGTCGGCCCTAGTTACGTCACAGTGGCATTGGCATGTACTTTAGGTTCGAGTCCAGCAGCCTATATCAAATTTGCCATGAAGCACAGTTGGAGCGTGACAGGACCCAATGTCTTGTCGCGACTGGGATAACACTCTCACTGCGCTACTCGTCCACGCCGCCTCCTTTTTGCGCGCAACCCCATCACCCATCTTTCTGCAGCAGGAGACAGCACAATGTTGCCCTCTGCTCCGCCATCATACCCTCTCAACGAGCAGGTCCCCTATCGTCTCCCCGGTTTCCGCCATGCCCTAACAGGTACGATCTCGACACTCCGACACGCACGTCTTGACTCCAAGACGCTTCCTTAGCTCATGCTGCATCCTAATGGGTGCAGCCTCTCCGCACTCAGACGCGGACTCGAACTGGCGCACCAATATGCTTCTCACTCTCCTCCGAGCGCACCATATCATGAGTACTACTCCCTCGTTCTCCCCCGTCCTCCGAATTGCACCAAGTGGCTTGCCGTGGGCCTTCAATACGCTTCAATTCTAATTTTAACCTTGCAGCCTCGTGCTTACCTTTAAAGCGCCATTGACAAGTGCATCAAGCAACTTAAGGATCGTGCTTCCTCCCATACAGTATTACGAGCGAAAAAGGCTGTACTGAAATGTGTCTGCCGTGATTACTGTCATACAACACAGGATGAACTCGATCATCTTCGCACAAAAGACGAACTGTATGCCGCCGCGGCTACTTGGGTATGTGCGTATCATACCTCGGAGCAACTGCACCTAATTTTGGATCAGATGGAAAAGCAGCATGTCCATTCTCCAGAGAATACTGAACAAGGGAAAACCAGGTCCACTACCGGTGCCATCCTCGGGAAGGACATTATGGAGGCCATTTGGGCGGACATGAAACATACTGAACTTCCCTCCTGGGTGACGGGTGTTCCTCATAACTGGGGTACTGCCGCTCGTGGAAAACTCAGTGCAAACAACTGGAGAGTCATATGCACTGTCCACCTTCCGATCACCCTAATCAGACTTTGGGGTGATGATGCACCTGAAGACCGGAGATACAAACTCGAAAATTTCATGGACTTGGTTCGTGCAGTTCAGATCGCTAACCTACGATCAATCTCTAAGAACGACATCGAACTATATGAGCGTTACATTACAGTAATCGCTACATGACTGGGTTTAAAACCTTATACAAACTCGCAAAGGTGAAACCCATACATCACGCGGCCCTGCACTACGGCGACATCCTTCGAGGTTTTGGACCTGCTCACACTCACGGAGCCGCATTTTACGAATGGCACATACATTCAATGCAAAGCGAGAACCACAATATGAAGCTTGGTTTGTAGCTGATCTCTCTTATGAGTGTTTAGCGCCAAGCACTCATTAGTGTCAAATTAGGCGAACTCGAGTTGACGTTCATGCGTAACTCTGCGAGAGAGGCAAAGCTACGTGCAATACTCTTCGACCATGGAGAAGTGCGCGAACATGTCGATGAACTTGCAAAAACATATCAAGCCTTCCTCGCTGAAGATGTCCGTGGAACACGCCTGGCCCATATGATTGATGATATGAGCCAACTGACAGAGCAACCGGATCTTATCTTCGACGAGAAGTGTCTGCGCGACATGAATTTTCCCGATGCTGTACTTGTTCCGTTTTCGCGATTCTTGTGCCAAAAGAATGCGAGAACCATACATTCTATCGACAAATCTCCCGGTTTTTCGGTACCGCCCACGGCTAAGTTTTTGGACAAATTTTCCTTTCGAGGAGTTCAGTATTCAACCGCGAGCTCCCGAACACGCAACAGTCATATTCTATTCAGACCTCCGAGGCCTGATTCATCTGAATCATTGGCCAATGCGGAGCCAGGCCAAATCATACACGCTTTTCTACATCCCCAAATCCATACCCATCGTGCGCGAAAAGACGACGGGCGAGTTCGCGATTCTTCCATTTGCCTCTGTATTCGGCCTATGTGCCCGTTCAACCGGAACTTAGGGACGTCGACAAATCTTATCGGAGATTTGGCTTTGCTGGAGGATTTCTGTCGGCACAAACGCTAGGGCCACCCATCGTTGTCGACGCATCCAGTATCATATCTCACGTGGCGGTAACGCGGCTTAAAATAAGAGGATATGATGTCCTCCATGTCCTTCCCATGGATAGGGTTAGTTTACTCATTTTGATAAGTAGAGACGAATTGCTAACAGCTCGAGAGTGTTGATCACTAGCTCATGCAGATGCAAATTACATGTACCGGCAATGATGGGGTAGATAGCCCTGACGTCTGACAGGCGGGTATTGCCTCTGCTCAGGTGCCTTCCTGGATATATTTTCATACTGACTATTGTCGCCCAATTGTCGAGCCCATGTATTGTGCCTGAAAGGAGTCGTCTGACTTCTGAAGTTGTAAATAAAGTTTTTCTGAGATTGTCTCGTGAATGAATTGGAACCTTCCCATGTCTCGGACAAGTAAAGGCATGCATTCGAGCGGGTCAGGAGAACGCCTTCCGCCCGGCTAGCCATCAGCAAGGTGTCAAACAGTGGGAAATACAATTTTAGGACAACCTTCCCCGCTCCTCCCACGTCTACGCGCACGATCTACGAGATACTCCGACCCCCCAACAGGGAGCTGCCCATGGCTACAAAGGGAAAAGGGCTGACGGAAGAGAAGTACACTGTACAACACCACGCGAGGGTCAACCTATCCTCACTAGCCACTGGCCACGCCTTCATCGGCACTTTTCACACCCAGCTCGTCCTTGACAACATACCTCGCTCTCGTTCCCCTCTTTTCCCACCCGTCTCCTGATTCTGTACGATAAACGTCGTAATGTTCCTTTTCGCTCCTGGATGTCAAGGCTTATTCGATGGCGTTCGCCTTCCGACGCGAACTGCCACTCAACTACTCGTCCTCCCGCATCCTCTGACTTGCACCGAGTAGCTCGCCCTGGATGCGTCAGTTCTGGTTTTAGCCTTGCCGCCTCTTCCTTCCCTTTCCCCCTCTTTCCTTTGCAATTTCTGCTTCTTTTCACCACCTCTCGATGATGTCGACGTATTCTTGCGGCCAACGTTACCGCCATTTGCCCACCCAACGTCGACCATCATTTTCACCCTCGATCGCACTTCCACTCTCTCCATTCCCCAGATCATTCTTTTCCCTGTTTCCCAGGACTGGCCGAGACGACACAGACGCTTTAATTCCAGGTAGCTTTCCCCACCGCCACGACCACGGTACAAACAACATATACTCACACGACTCACACTCGAGTTCATCATTAGTACCGGCAGATGATGAAGACACTTCGGCTGGGACTCCTGACGAGGCTGACGGTGAGCTACGCTAGCCACATTATCTGCCCAACAATTCTCAGCCGGTCGTCCTAGAAGCTCCCCGCGTCGTAGCCCATCCTAAACAGGCAAAACGATGCAGTTCACAGTCCAGCAATGGTGAGAGCCAAAACCCGTTGTCGTGGCTAAGTTGGATGTCTCATTGCTTTGCTTATATTCCCAGTAGCAGGCTCGCAGCATGACTTTGACCGAACGCGTAAGCGCTTCCTCCTCCATGCTGTATACCAAATGTACTGATATGACTCAAGCCCAAATAAAGAATCGTATCCGCTTGGACTCCTCGATCGGAATTGGTACCCCAAGAAATACGGATAGTGGCTCAGGGACACCGGTGTGGCACGCAAATTGTTGACTATCAGTACCGATTAAACTAAAGTCTACGTCTGTATGGCATCTATAGGACCGAGCTCGGTTGAGGCCGAGCACGGCGTCGAGCACGGCCATGACCCACGAGACTACTACGCCTCTGACTCGCCTCGAATATTTCGACTCAAACCAAGGGTTCGGGGTGTGTTAATCCAGAGGTTCAAGATGATGACCAAGTCGAGAGCATCATTACATTTCACGTAAGGATTTCTTGTTTGACTTACACATCTCAGGCTAATTGGTGTGAAACATTCCCAGCAACCTCCGGGCCTACTGCGCCAGTATTTGCAAACCGCTTCCTAACACCGCCAGGCATTCGTCTTCACGCACCACTGGACCTTCGTCCTGCACGCGCTCCATTCGGGTATGTACGCACGCGGCTAATCAGTGACACCCCAGGCAACCGCATGACCGCGTCGGGATCAACTTGAAAATCTCCCCAATCCGGAGGTCATTGAGTCTGAGTCGGACAAATTCAAAGATACCAAAAGGTTAGATTGCGTGCCTTAAGGACTCGCTCTGGTACCTACAACTTATTATGCAGGCATGTATAAAATGCATAGGTGCACGATGCACCGGTTTCTGGACGTGATAGATCTGTCACAATGGTCATTCATCGCCGCTCTCACCTTAACATTCCTGTAAGTGGATATGCTGTTATTCTCGATGCGAAACTGAATCTCTATCTTCGATGTTTTAGACCAAGACTGGCAATGTCTGTGGCTATCTCTAGGGGAGACAGCCTCGCCGAACCATCGCAAACAATTTTGATGCAGAATTGCCTATATATGATAACACCATTTATTCTCCCTACATAGATGTTGAAGGCGCGCTCTTTCAACCTGATGCCTCTCAAACAGAAGTATTCGATAGTCTCGTACGGGTTGCTGGCCACACACTCCTTATGTGTGCCTATTTCGACACTCGCCTTGACCCCAACCCAAATCTGGAACGTGACTTCCCTCACATCTGGCGCGGGGAAATTGCCATAGGGAGAAGGAAGTCTTACGTAAGGCGGGCTCCACCTAAATCAGTAGTTCATTCCGCTATGGCTTGGTGAGTTTAATTCATGTTTGTTTATTTCTTTAGAACACTCAACTGGTTTGATAAGGTACATGGGGCTGTGTATTGCCCATGTTGAGCTCAGATCCCCATTTCCGGGACATATGGTGATGTTCGTGTTCGTCATTCACATGACTTGGGCAGGTTCTGATCACTTACCTTGTTTAGAGAAGGACCTGTCTCAGACGAGAACATATTGGCGGATTGATTAACTCTGTATCGGGATGCGTAACATCTTCATGTACTAGTAGTGCTCTATCAGAGAATCGGAGCCTCCGCCTCTGCCTCAGAATTCATGGTGCTGTATATTCTACGTCTCGGCACCACCTCATACGCGGCCGATAGACTGATGGAATTGAACCGAGTCTGTTAAGTACGGAGAGTACAGCACCCACACAAGCCACCCGAAAGAATTCATCCAGGAATATATTCAGCACATGGCAAGACGTCGACCCTAAATCCAATAGCTCCGAATGACAATGAACATCCCTGCTGTCAGCCTTGAAGCTTGAATCGGCAAAGTGCTCAACCCTGAAATGGACAACAATGAACATCCCTGCTGTCGGCTTGAAGCTTGGATCGGCAAAGTGCTCAACCCTGAAATGGACGACAATGAATGTGTGACAAAGAAAAGAGACAATCGGTTCACAATCGAAACGGGTAACGACAATACATGGTTTTAGAGAGCAGGAGTCATTTTGATGATACTGACTCGCGTAGACTATCCCAACCGTTCCAAATATTGTATATATTATGCCCGCAATGTGCACAGCGGGAGTGCCGTCTATTTCATCGGAGTGAACGCCATATGGCACAGCGTGTGACAAAGGCTACGCTTCATGCCAGTGCGGTTCAAGACGACGACACTAGTACTGTAATTCCTGGTAGCTTTCCGCACCACAACCACGACACCAACAGCATATACTCACACGACTCACACTCGAGCTCATCATTATTACTCGCAGATGATGAAGACACTTCGGCTGGGACTCCTGACGAGGCTGACGGTGAGCTACGCTAGCCACATTATCTGCCCAACAATTCTCAGCCGGTCGTCCTAGAAGCTCCCCGCGTCGTAGCCCATCCTAAACAGGCAAAACGATGCAGTTCACAGTCCAGCGATGGTGAGAGCCAAAACCCGTTGTCGTGGCTAAGTTGGATGTCTCATTGCTTATATTCCCAGTAGCAGGCTCGCAGCATGACTTTGACCGAACGCGTAAGCGCTTCCTCCTCCATGCTGTATACAAAACGTACTGATATAACTCAAGCCCGGGTACGGGTAAAGAAGCGTATCCGCCTAGACTCTTTCAGAATTGGCACCCCAGGAAATAGGGATAGTGGCTCAGGGACACCGGTGTGGCACGCAAATTGTTGACTATCCAGTACCGATTATACTGAAGTCCCTCGTCTTAATTAGCAAGCTACCCTAAGAGTAGCGTTGTCGTCTGTCCCGGACCGCAAAGGCAAAGGAAGGGCGGTAGACTTGAGCCCACGTACTGATACACGCACTACAGACGAACGGTGTGCCCAGGACTCGGAGGAAACGGTAAGAGCCACCTTGTTGCAGCATATGATGATTTTCATCGCCATTCTTTCTCTTCTCTGTGCAGGGCGATGTCTGTATGGCATTTGTAGGACCGACGGATGATACTCCCAACAGGAGCTCGATTGAAGTCGAGCATGGTCATGACCCACGAGACTACTACGCCTCCGACTCGCCTGTACTGGACGAATATTTCGACTCCAACCAGGGTTCAGGGTGTGTTGATTCAGAGGTTCAAGACGATGAGCAAGTCGAGAGCATCATTACATTTCACGTAAGGCTTTCTTATTTGACTTTACACGTTTCAAGCTAATTGATGTGAAACATTCCCAGCAACCTCAGGTGCTACCGAGCCCGCGTTTGCTTTCTCAGCCCCAGTCCTTCACTCCGTCTTTACAAACCGCCGGACCTTCGTCTTCACACACCGCTGGGTTTTCGACCTCGCAAACCGCTTGGACTTCGTTGTCACAAACCGGTGGACCTTCGTCATCACGAACCACTGGGCTTTCGTCCATGCAAAGTGATGGGCCTTCGTCTTTACAAACTGGTGGGCTTTCGTCGTCACAAACCGCTGGGGCTTCGTCCTTGCAAAGCGCGACTCCTTCGTCTTCACTATCCGTCGAGCAGTCCTTGCAAACCGCTGGGCTCTCGTCTTCACAAACCGTTGGGCCTTCGTCCTCGCAAACCGCGGATCCTTCATCTTCACACACCGCTGGGCCTTCGTCATCACGAACCACTGGGCTTTCGTCCTTGCAAAGTGGTGGGCCTTCATCTTTACAAACTGGTGGGTTTTCGTCGTCCCAAACCGCTGGGGCTTTGTCCTCGCAAACTGCGGTTCCTTCATCTTTACAAACTGGTGGGCTTTCGTCGTCACAAACCGCCGGGGCTTTGTCCTCGCAAACCGCTGGGGCTTCGTCCTCGCAGACCGCCGGGCCTTCATCTTCAGAAACTGTTGGGCCTTCGTCACAAATCGCTGGACCTTCGTTGTCACAACCTGCTGGGCATTCGTCTCCACACACCGCCGGGCATTCGTCCTTGCAAACCGCCGGGCCCTCGTCTTCACAAGTCGTTGGGCCTTCGTCGTCACAAGTCATTAGGCCTTCGTTGTCACAAGTCGTTGGGCCCTCGTCGTCTCAGACCGCCGGATCTTTACCTTCTCGACAGATGTCGCGTTTGCAGCCACCAACGATTCCTGCCTCTCGTCGTGATAGACTTAGCGTGAACCAGCACCAAGATGCCGTATCTAACGGCCATTCTACAGGTCCGATGTGTACCAATGCCGATCCTGGCCAGCTGGAAGGCCATGCTAACGCCGCCGGCATTCCCGGCCAGATCGTGAATAGCCTTGATTATGCCCAGTTGCAAAGGAGTAGGGGCAGGAGACGACGTGGACGAAGCCCGCGGCGTCACAGGACCGAAGAACTTCAACTGGCCGTGAGTTTCAGGGTCTTTAAATCAACTGTTACGTTCCTGTGCTGATTGCATCTGATCTAGAAACTGGTCCGTTTGGAAATCGACGATCTCCTACAAGAGGATCCACCCTACGGCCGCACTCCTGAACCATCTCGGGTTTCCACATTCGTGACTGAGTGGAAGCGCACATGCCAGGGTGCAAAGGCTTGTGATGCGACACCGGCCGACTTCATGATTGACATTGCGGGATTGCCGAGGTCACCGTGGAATATTTCCGCTGCTTGGGTTTTCACGGATCACTTTATTCGGAAGATGGAACGCGATGACACTCCAGAAATGCGAGGGGTAATAGAGAATGCATTTACCAACCGAATCAGGAGCCTGAAGTCTCGCCACAAAAAGGAGGGCCTCTCACGAGCAGAAAGAGCCGTTGAGAGGTCTCAGCATGCCCGGCGGCAACGCAAATATCAGGTAAATCGTTCTGTCCCAGGTGCGCGCCAGTCTAACGCTCTCTACATTAAAGTTGTTTCAACGTCGCCGTAACATCGCCAAGCTCGTCAGGCCGCTGGCCGAGCATCTAAACATCCTGGAAGCACTGGGACATGATGGATGTCTACGGATGAATCTGACGTTGACCCAGACACACATGAGACTATATATACGGTTACCAAACCCGAGTGGCGACACCCTGACCTGCATAACTGGCTCAAGGTCTTTGATCAACTCCATCATCGAAGTCACATCGAAAGCTGGTCCCTTGACAAGCGTGGCGCATTTCCGCACATTCGTACTGGGTCTCAAAAGGTACACCCAAAGACGCATGCGCCAACAGGCCTCCCGATCAACGCCTACGACCCCAAATGGTTGGAGAGCAGGGAGCCCCTTTATTTGGATCACGTGTTGTGTCCCCAAAGGGAACAACAATACAATTTCACCCATTCTTCTGATGTTTTTGCGTAAGTTTGCCCGTCTTGTCGCTTGGATCTAAACGCTAACCATGTACCCACAGACTTTTAAGTCTTTAGCGCTTTACAGTAGCTCTAGTTCAATACCAAATTGACAAGTGTGGGATTGAAAATGTTATTTTTACAAATCATGTATTAGTTTAATCGAAATGGAACCGTAACCGTCACGATGTCAAGTGTGAGTCGCTCCTTGTGACATGGAGTGACCCGACAATCAGAGGGTGTGATCAGAATCAGACGTACGACCGCGACCGCCAATCCTGTCTAGACATCTTCCGTTGATTGAATGGCCTAGAATATCTTACCTCGGTGCGTTTCTGATTCGGTGTTACCGTCACAAATGCAGACCAATTGTCCGGGTCGTTTCTTAGCTACTTCAGGCTACTTCATGATGTTGGGCGGACCCATCATTTGCATCATTCATTGGCACGCGCTCCATCCAGACATGTACGCATGAAGCTAATCAGTGACACCCCAGGCAACCGCATGACCGCATCGGGATCAACTTGAAAATCTCCCCAATTCGGGGGTCATTGACGCCGCCCATGCCACTGCCTGCGCGGCCACTCCAGCGGGTGTGGCATGACCTATTATCTTGTCGTGACTGGAGATAACACCCTCATTGAGTCATTGTGCTACACCGTCACTTTCTGTTCGTGACCGGGCAGCACAATGTCGCCCGTGATCACGCTCTTTCAACGAGTGAGTCCCCTATTGTCTCCCGAGTCTCCTATGCCCTGACAGGTACGATCCACATGGGTGCAGACTCGAGTGCAGACTCGAATTCGTGCATCAATATCCGTCCTCCCTCTCCTCCATGCGCACCATCACGACTGCGCACCACCACCTCCGTGTCATCATCTTTCCGTACATGTACAGACACTGCAAGAAACTGGCTTGCGACTATTTATCGATCTCGAGGAGCGTGGATTTACGGTTGGCATCAGAGGGTATGTCGCATTCGTCGCAGCTTTCCCTCGCTTCCCCTCCTGATCTATCGAGACTCGTCGGCTCCGGAAAGATAGCACTGGCCCTAGCTCTTTTGTTGACTCCCTCAACTCGGCGTAACATCGGTATGGTCTCGTATTGTCTTGACTAGCGTCTATGACCTGACTCCGATCTCGCCATGGCACCAATGATGTTTTCACTCAAGAGTATTACACCGGGACGTTGCACTTCCTACTGCACAATGGACGCGTCGTCTTGGAAATCATCACCACGTGGGTCTGTCCACTGGCACGTCTGCCTGCTGACGTCTGTCGTCTCTACATGCAGTGCTCACATTCAAGTCATTACTTTGCATCGTCAAAGAATTGCTACCGAGAGGGAGATAGAGTGGGCGCGGCAGAGGTGCTGTGGAGCAGGTTTCACAGGGCAGGCAACCTTTCGTCGTCTTCGTGCTTGCGTTTCCCCTGCATGGGCGCTCGGGACATGCATGGGACGGTGTCGTGAGTCCAGTGCTGCTGTCATCGGGTGCTTCGCACTCAATGGGTAGTCCTGGACTGTCCTAGAGTAATGTATACCAACTGGTAGCTCGATAGGCTCGTGCGAAACACGGGCGGCTGGTAGTGTACTTATAAATCCAAAGAAATTTTTACGGGGGAGAAAATATGATGGCCCTGGGTCCTGATCATGACGCACAAGAACTGCTTTCTTTGGTCAACAAACTCCGACTCGGACGAAAGTGGGCTGATTGCCACTGCACATGCAACCCTGCTTTGTTGCTATCTATCATGAGCACACCTGTCCCGAGCACACCTCTCAGAAAGACACCTCTCCAAAGCACCTCTCAGCCGCTTTCAACTCCTGTACATTCCCGCGATAGCGCCTCTAGCCAGGCTGATCCCAGAAATGAAAGTAGGGACGACATTCTCAAACGTCTCGGATCTGATATGGGCCCTTTCGTTGTTGGTCCGATATCCGCCAACACATTTTTGGCTGAATTCATGCCTTCACCTTCGGATGGCCCTCATCTGCCTCGGTTCAGGAAAGGAATGTTCGGGAAGTTTATGCGGATGTTGACCCAAAAGGAACAGACCTGGTACAATGTATTTGTGAGTTCTTCTCGTCGCCGCCTGTTCTTAGGCCTAATCCTAGCTTTCCAGATCAACATCGTTTCTCGGCATCTCAAGAATTCAAAAGTAATCAATACATCCAATGCGTCAGGGAATCACCGAATACCACGCTCCCACATGCTTTGATACCCGACTGCTCGGTATTTTGGACGGACTATGAAAACCCTGAGAAATTTGAAAAACAACACTTCGACTTCAATCATGCTGAATTCATCATCGAGTTCAAGAAGGGAAATAAGTTTGACCCATTTGTCGACAATCCGTCTGACACCGGCCACAGCAAGAATAACGACTCCTCCAAGTTCCTGTCTTCAGATAGTGATGCTCGCAAAGTTCTAGGCCAGATTACTTCTTATGCCACTGCGATACTGGGCACGCAGTATCGTACGCACTTGTTCATGGTTTTCGTCGTCGACAAACACGCAAGACTGATGCGATGGGACCGTGCTGGTGCAGTCGTCACCAAACTGATACCCTTCGACACCGATCCTTCCCTTTTTTATTTTCTCACGCGCTACGATGTCGCAACTCGTGACGTTCGTGGCCACGATTCGACGGTCACCTTTCCGAGCCAAGATGAAATCGAACGTGCGAAGCGTGTTATCGTTGGCTGGGACAAGGAAGAGGCTTTTTTGGCAGTAACAATGTCAGATCAGCGCTTTATTATCCCTCGTTTTCAAGCTCGAGGTTATGCGCCAATAGGTCGCTGGACTCGTTCATCAGTCGCTTTCGATGTTCAAAAGGAGCGTCGAGTTTACCTGAAGGATTCTTGGCGTGTCATGATTTCAAGCTTCACATCGGAAGGAGATATTTATCGTCAGCTTGAAGGCGTTCCCAACATTCCTCCCTGCGTGTTGGCCGGTGACGTTGGCAAGGACACCTATCACGAAACTCAAACTCAACATGTCCTCAAAAATCACGTCCGAGATCCCGATGATTGGAAATTAACTCCCTATCGACACTACCGCATAGTCCTGGGTGTGGTCGGTAGAAGGTTAGAAGACTTCACTTGTACCCGGAGTTGGTAAACGCAATGTATGCTGCTCTGAAGGGTGAGTGACTATTTTATTAGCGGCTAGTCTACATAACCTGAGTCACATTTATAGCTCACGAAGCCGCTCATGAGATTGGCGTCCTTCACCGAGACATTAGCTCCGGAAATATATTGATTGTTGGTCCTGGCGAATTGCATCCTGACCAGCAGGACCTTAAGATTGAGGGCGGAATGCTCATCGACTGGGATCTTTCCAAATTTGTCAAACCGGGTGAAGAACATCATGGAGCTCGCCACCATGAGCGCACTGTAAGTTAATTACCCGAAACCGTATACCCGACTCCTGACATATTTTTTTCGCCAGGGACCTGGATATTTATGGCGGCCGACCTCATTGGAAAACCTGGTACCCCACAGACATTTGTTCATGACCTCGAATCGTTTTTCTGGGTTCTGCTTTGGATGGTGCTAAATTACGTGAAAACTAACTGGCAGCAACATGTTCTCACATCATCTTACAAATCCATTTTTAGCTCGGATCTTTATACTGGCGCTGACGGTGTGCTGGGAGGCGTAGGGAAAATGGACTTCCTGCAGAACGACAGAAAGATGAATGGTTTTCAAATCGTCGGAAATCCCATGTTTACCGAACTCCTGAATTCTTTGAAGCGCACAGTCTCCTCCCGATACGATACCGAGCCAAAGGAGTCATCCGATAATCCCGAGACTTCATATGAAGATGAGCTCAAGAAGTACAATATCCGGTTGGAATATATGAAGGATCATTCCACGATGCTCGGAGTGTTCGCAAAAGCTCTTGGTCCTTCCAATGGGGAAAAATGGCCTGGCGATGATAAGGCCACTCGTCAACCTTTCCTGCCATCTATATCCGAGGTTCGTAGAGATAAATACAGGACCAAGCGGTCGAAGGTTATAGGTAATGTGGGTGGGGATTCGCCGAGCGGGAGCCGCCCTGTTTAGTTATTGTTATTTCATGTATTCATGTACTGTATGCCGTTTGGCGCTCTTTGTTGTTTGTCTAGTACGATACAGTGTATTGACTTTGACTGATCATGCATCCCATTGGACGAGCCAATTGTGAGCGGTGATTGGACAGCCCGAGGCCCTGTCCGTCTAACACGACATGCGCCTCCTCTCCCCCCCTTGCCTTGGTTCTTTTCGCAGTAATGAGCTTGAACTGAGGGCCGTCTTTTTGTTACTGTTACTATGTCCTTTCTGCCCCCCCCCCAAAAAAAAAAAAAAAAAAAAAAAACTGTTTCACAAGTTGGGCCGCGTCCCTCTAACACGACCATGGCCTCCTCCCCCCATCGTCTCCGTTCTTTTTGCAGTAGTGAGCTTCAACTGACTGTCGTCTTTCCATAACTGTAAGTACAGACATCCTTTGCCCCCCAAACAACGCCGCACGCGAGCTGACATGGGGAAGGATGCCGTCGCCACTCCTATTTTTGTTTCTGTCTCACTTTAGCAAACCTTCATGTGTCGTCGGACAGTGTTTTCCGTTACATCGCATTTTCCACGAATATGGTGCAGGCAAGTGTGCGCAGTCACGCTGGATGTCGTCCTTCAGCTGAAGTTGTGCAGGATGCCGATCTTTGTCTATGTATCATTTGTGTGCGAGCACGACGCTCTATCATTGGTCCACGCTCCCCACCATGTCCTGAAACCGTCTTGGACAGTGAATGTTGCAAACTGCCTCGTGTCCGGCTTCTTTGCCGTGCTCCTACGCCATCAGCACCACGTCACGGTTTCCCCACTCTCCGCACCGTTCTCCCGCGGACTGTCCCCCTGCCAGCAAACATCCTCACGTGCGACTTCTGTGTTCCATGTCTTATCGCGACTGGAGATAACACTCTCATTGCGCTACACTTTGTCTACCGCCACTTATTGGTTCGTGACCCTTTCACCAGGGTGCAGCACGATGTCGCCCACGATCATGCTCCTCAACGAATGGGTCTTTCCCAGTCTCCTATGCCCTAACAGGTACAATCTTGATTTTCTGACACACCAAGACACGAGGTCCCTAGCTCACACCACACCGTAACGGGTGAAGACTCGAATACGTGCATCAATATGCGTCCTCCCTCTCCTCTGTGCGCACGGTCACGACTACGCACTACGACCGTGTCTTCGTGATTTCCGTACAGACACTGCAGGAAACTGGCTTGCGACCATACATCCATCTCGAGGAACATGGATTTACGGAGGGTATGTCGCATTCGCCACAGCTTTCCTGTGTTTCCCCTGCTAATCGATCTTTCGAGACTTGGGAAAGACGGCACTGGCCTTGGCTCTTCATTGACGCCTTCAACTCGATGTAACGTCTGTGTGGTGTCGTATTGTCTTGACCAGCGTTGACGACCTGGTTGCGATTTCAAGATCGACGCAGAGAACCGTGAATTTTCGCTGCTAATCCTCTCTGACACAGTACAGAAGAGTTGAGTGCCTGGGGTAGAAGGCGAAGGGTGAGGACGTGGTAAGACTGCTGGTGAAGACAGGGAAGAGGAGAAACAACAAGGTCTCCTTGGCCAGCAGTGGCGGTACCGGTGAGCGCGTGAATGTGCACTTGGTGGAGTGAAGATTCTTATGGGACTTCTCTCCTGTATTGTATTGTTCTTGGTGTCGTCCTCGATTACCTTAAAGTTATGCATGACAATGACAAAGACATCATGACACTGACATCATGAGTCTTGACTTCAAGAGTCACTAAGTCAGGACATCATGATGTCGAGAGTCATGTCTGATGTTTTTCGAGTGAAACTCCTGAAAACATGCAAAACCCATTAGTAATATATTTCTCAATATTTTTCAGATGCACGTATCATGATTATTGTAAATTATTTTGATAAGCACATATAAATCACATGGCTGTGTATATTATCAATGTATTCAGCATGTTTTAAAAACCATCACCCTTAATTTATTGCAGGCAACATTGTAAATTAGTTCATAATGTATTGAATCCTTATTTTTCAAAGTTATCTGAAATATTCTTTTTATTAAATCACTATAAAATTCAGCTTAACATTCCAGAATGCCCACAGTGGAAGCTGGTCTGTGGGGAAACTATCACCCAACTCAAACCACGCGTGCTCCCTCAGCTGGCAAGTTCTAGGGGTGGGAAGCCCTGTCTGATATCGCGCAGGTGTCCGTGGAAGACCAAACTTCGCAGGAGGGTCCGTCTTGACCCTAAGGACTTGGGATACGCTCCTCTAAGGGTGCGGACGTGTGCAGCGGTTCCGGAGCAGCGCGGACTGTTCGGAAAGACGGTGAGCGCGGCCTATCGCACATGTCCGCGCGGACTTTGCTACTTCGCACCTGAGGCCGCACTGGACCTCCGGAGTGCTTCTGAATTGCCTAAGGGCGCGGGCGCGTGCTGCACTCTCGGGACGCAAAGAAGACGAACTGTGCTCTTTGGGATCTCTGCACTGAGAGACTGAGGGGGAACTCCTGGGCTTCTTCTTTTTGGTCTATAGGTAGTTACAAGGTTTATATACTAGGGTATACAGGGCTAGGCACTGTAGTGAGGGGAGGAGGGACTGAGATACTGTAATAAGTCCATGAGGGGATGTGTCACGGAGCGCGGGAAAGCGGCGGGAAAGCGGCCCGGAACTCCGAAAATGCGCGCCAGATTGATGTAGGATGTATGGGGACGATGGGGAGAGAGTCCTGGTGCTCTGAGGACCTCTGGTACGCACTTTTACACGAGCAGCCTGTGCTGCGTCGTATCACCGTAAGTGGTTCTCATTACATGGTTAATACTATTGTTGCTGAATCATTCATATGCCTCCAAGGACTTGGGGTGAAAGTACAAAAATTGATAGTAGGGATATCCCCCGTGAGCACATGTACTACCTTGGTTCATTTTTACCACGTTTTCTAACCTATGCCTCAGCCGTTGAGAGTTCTGAATCCGGTAGCGACTACGGCGACACTCGGGAAAAACATATTCAGAAACGACAACAGCGTGTGCAACTAGGACACATGGTGTCCGATACTGAGGAAAATGAACGATGACGATGATGATGAGTTAGCTGACGAGGGTGATCCGAACTCGGATGCTGGCCTACGGACCCCTCTCCGGACTACGGGGGCCAGCTCTAGCAACAATACAGGCGAGCACAAGACTTCGTTGAAGCGTGGCCATCTGTCGGCTGAGGATAAGGAAGAGATCTGTGCCTTCTCATCCAATGTCCTTGGAATGGCCCAAGACCTTGCAGACTGCCTTAAGATTTCGAGAAGGAACGTTTTGATAGCTGCCGTTTGGGCATCAAGGAATCTCGCAGGGAGAACATCGCCAATCTGTATGCACAGTGGTATGCTGCGACACACACCAAGCCAGATGGAAGTGCGTACTTTTGCGCTTCCTCTTTACCATTCTAATATCTACTACAGTGACATCGGGGGACTACGCACGGTGTATTAGTGGAGATTACCATACACTCGTAGACAGGAAATCGGTGGATGAGAAAACTTCCAATCTAAGGGAAGTCCGAGAATGGGCAGCGTCTCGGGAGGAATTTGATATTGAAGAACTCTCCTCCGCGTCTGTTACAACACGCGTCAAGTCAATCAGAGACAAATTCGCTAATCTGGTATGAATTCTTGTTGTATATGCTGAGCGTCACTAACACGCATTAATTAGTCTCACTCGGTTGAGAATATGTATGACATCTCCGTCATTGGTGCTATGATTTATGTTGGCAGTGATGCAGCGGGTCAACAGTTGTCTACCCTATTCACAGGGTCGCCAGTATTCCGCCAACTCATCGACGAGAATGATGTCAATATTCGGGATATTCTTGATCGCCTTACAACCGCTGTCAAGTACGAACTTTCCCACCACTGCCTTCTTAATCTAATTCCCTTTACAGGGCACCGGTCTTGTTGCTGACGGATTCAACATACCAACGTTCAACAATGACCTCACTCAGGATTTGCAACGGCGCCCAGGAGAGCCTGGAAAAGACCGTGATCGCCGTGTGGCCGGAATCATATTTCGAGACGCTCTTGGTATGTGCTCCCACTCCATGGTATTTACAAATATTAACTATATTGACGCAGGCCCATTCTTACCTACGTATTTCAATCCAAGAGTGCACCTTCCATGGAAAGCTGGGTTGATGTTGCAGCGAAAGAGGAGCTCTGCATCACTGACTGGGCAACGGGAATTCTGCCGCCGGGCCCTGACTTCAACATAAAGAAGTTGGGTGCCGTCGAGCTTCGTGAGATCACTGCGTCCTATATCGAGGCCGCTCTAAATGGTAACGTGGACTATGAAGCCTTCAAAGTAGTTCATTGGTCCGCAGGTGTGTAGTTTACTGCGGTCACAATAATAAAGTATTGACATTTCATCAGAGCAGCGTGCTCTTTCCAACACTGATCCTGGAAAGGGGCTTATTCCCCTTGTTGTGATGCAAGGAGGTGCCCCTATGCGACAACTCAAGGACTCTAAAACATGGCAAAAGGCCGTTGTGAAGAAGACACACATCATACACGGTCGGGATTTTGAAAGTGAAGAAGAGAACGAGGACAGCTCTGAGGAGGGAAGGTATGATACTGGCAACTGGAGAAGCAACCACGATGAAGTGCAGTACAATGCAACCCGGACACATAGTCATCCTATAAAGAGCACCCTACGAAATCACGTCTCCAGTCTAAATCCGGGAGCAGCACCGTCAGTCGTATGCAGCCGGATTCCTCCGATGTGATTCGTCCCCCCCCTCCACCTATTCGCATCGATGTCCCCCGCCAGCCGTCTACCCAGCACGGTGGTACTCCAGTCGATCTGAGATCCCAAAACAATCGAAAGCGGGTTGCTGTCCCATCAACAACTCACCGTTCCTCACTCCATTTCCACTCTCAGCCGTCACCGTCTGGTGACTCAACTCGGCATGGCTCTCATTCCTATTTTCCATCTAAGGCTAGAACACATCATGAACCCCTTCCCAACTCTCGTTTGCCAGCTCTGCCTCCGAATCTACCCTACCAAGGCAGGGTACCAAACGACAGAATCCTGGAGGGTCGGATAATGACAGCGCACAATTAAACACTGGACTACGTTTCCACCGCATCAACTCTCAAGGTCAACTGATTCCTCGAGGTGGCTAATTCATTTCATCCAAGTAATCCTCAGACTGCTTAACAATTTTATTAAGGGCACCCTCAGCGTTCAGACCCTCCACATACCAACGCAAATAAACGCCCAAGAATCGGCATATCACAAAGCCATAGAGCTCATTCCGTCCCACATGATGACCAAGTCTGTACTTCAATCCCGAGCACCAACCATCAGCTTCATACAGCTGGTTATCACCAACCACAACGCCACCGGTCATTCCGGTCTCCCGGACATTATATGCAGGCCTATCCCATGTCCACTATAGAAGAGGATGCGGAAATGGAAGAACAGCTCATGCACGCTGGTGACCCTGATGATGGTAGCCAATACGCTGGCCACCGCAGGGAAGATGACGCCTATGGTGAAGGTGGTTATTTCAATGATGGCTACAGTGTCGAAAAACAAAGTTATGAGGAAGACGTTGATGAGTATGGTGAATACAGTTTTGAGGACTTGGACAGAGGTACCATGTTTCGCCGCCGGTAAATGTCGTTCATATACAAAGTTTAGCGGTTTTTTTTTACACCTTGTGTTTGACTTCATCACTTAGCTATGCTGTAAGCTTCACTTCAACAGTCACACTACATTTTCAATCCATTTCACGTTGCAGCGCGAGCGGAAGTGTCGAATAGATGTGAAGGCATTTGATATTAGGTAATGGCACGGGACTGAGCGCAGAGCACGTGGCCATCAATTTTCTCTCTTCATCTCTTCTTGCAGCCACTCTCGTCCCTGCCGCTGTCACTCACTCGTTTTCTTTTACTCTCCCACCGCTCCCATAGAACTCTCACGAAGATTTCAGAGCTGATAGCACCTCGATTCTCTACCTGTCGCCACCAAGCCTACCTTCAACCTGCATCGCCTTAAGAAACCAAGGCATCAGGTACCATCCACGAGTTCAGCAGCGACACTCCACACCACAACACACGTTTTAACACTCATAGGCACAATTTGGTCATGTAGGGAGTCCGCAGCACGACAGATTTCTCCCGCTCACCCGCACAGCTGACAGGGCTCCTCCCTGTGTCCCGGCTGGGCTGGAAAGCGCTAGGCGCTTTACCCACACTGTAGATATACCGTGCTTTATTAGGCTGGATAAGATAGCGCTACTCAGTCAGCGCGATCGTAATCAACCTAATTGTGAGATAGCTGGGTGATAACCAAAGACTACCCCCTCTCTTTGTGGCGTGCGCGAACACTTCGTACAACAGCAACTGGCTATGCCGTACCGTGCGTTTTTTCACCTCACTTTCTCTTATGCAGCCTTCCATTGATGATTACCATAACCACGCTAGCCCAACACAAGCCGTATCGAGCATTTTGTCCCTCGCTCGGATGCACCCGTGGGTGTTTGCCATGTCGTGTCGTACCCGGCAACCGATCACTCACTCTGATCTACCTGTAGTCCCAAACTCCCAACCACGGGCATCAACGACCCATCGTTTTTTTATACCGACAGCCTTCATACCGCAACCGGTATGCTGTAACCATTTATTTATTCGGTCGCTTACCTTGTCCACTAAGGGTCCGTTCTCGCGGCAGCGCTTTTGTACCCACCGGTGACCGCTGATATAGTGTGTCTCGTCACTTTCTGTGACTTTCGGTGCTGCCTCTCAATCAACTCCTAACCTCTTAGTCACGTACCCTTACAAGAGCAATATTACTATCGTCAATTGCACTATCAATGACTGCGTCACCGCCCTCCTCCACAGTCTGTGTGCTGATCACCCGCAGCGCGTTTCAGCACAATAGCCAGGTCGATCTTTGGACCAAGTCCGTCAGGCCGACTGCATGTGTTGTGCGATTCCTTCCACCACTCCTCTTATTCGCTCGGAGTGGGTGGTAGTTACAATAGTTACAAAGACGGAGATGGCCAAGGTTGACACCGCACTCGTACGAGTGTTGCTCGACAGTGGTAGCCCTGGCTGCGGTAAGTTGCTCCACCATTTGGGACTTCTGAGGTAAGGCAGTTGGTTTCAAAACCGTGAATCTTCTCATCATCTCTTGATCTTTTAGTATTATCACCATGTATGGTCAGCCACAAAGTGTCTTGTGTACATAGTAAAGTGCTACATGGGTTCTGTAACCAAGGTGCACTGAAATGGATTTAAAAAAAAATGTTCTTGCGACGTACCGACGCCTCAGTCAGCCTTGTTCCTTCTGAGATACGTGTTCCTCAGTGGTCTCTTACTGATGTCACAGTATGTGCTATGTTTCCCTTCTGTACGCCTTAATCACAGCGCACTTCAGAATGAGAACCGTTGGAGCCCCAACAACCATATTCCGTCGGTGGTGAGCACGTTCTCCCTTATCTTTCCTTCCTGTCGCTAAGGGTTCTCACCCCACTTATCTTATTAGACGATTTTGAGTTCGTCCCGTGGGCACTGAACGACTCCATATTTTTAGTGGTGTGCACGTTGTGACGGTCTGCTCCGACCACTTATAACTTCCCTTCAGACCGTCATCCGGAAACCAGAAGGTCTTGCCTCTTACTCCCATCACTGCCGGTGCAACACTCTACTTGCCTCTTGCCTCTTACTCTCATCACTGCCGGTGCAAAACTCTACTCTTACTCTCATCCCTGCCAGTACAAGTTCCCTGTGCGTTGACCAGCCTTCTCCTCTGAGTCAGCAGTATTCTGACACGTCACAACAGATGCCGTTCTTCAATGCGATTGGGCTCATGCGGGGCATGTTCGTGCGGGGTGTGTTCGTGCGGGACGTGTTCATGCGGGGCGTGCGGGGCGTGTTCATGTGGTTCGTCAGGATCAACCATATCCTGCCTCTGGTGAGTCTCTAACTTTTTTTCCCTTTGTATTCGTCTGCTTATTTTCGCGGGGAATGAAGGTAGTATACTGCAAAGGCTCGTTCCTGGGATTCCCAGGAACCTTGGGCATTCGTGGAAAGGAAGTGGGTTGACAATCGTGGCAATCCGTCGTCCTACTGTGTCATTGCCTGGGTGGGTATGCCGCCGTTTGGAGTTGGAGGACTGGGAGGAAATGGGGGAAACTAGGTCCAAGTGGCCAAAATAGATAGATAGCCGTCCAAAACGTTACTAACCAGCCACTACTCACATCTCTCAAGCGTGCATCCACGAGCGCGTTTCTTTCTCATAGGCCTTGAACGTTTTCGAGTCAGGCACAAACTGAAAAGCTCAGCCGCGAACGGTGGAACGTGTTCGACGCGTCGTCTCTAGCGGTAGTCTCCTCACAACCATCTCTGTGCGACTTGGTGCTAATGGCTACATTATCAATCAATTGCAGAAGCTCTTTTGGTCAGCATTGTGTTCAAGTTGATGCAATGAATGAACAGGCTGTTCAAGGCTGTTGTGTACGTCGTGATCACACCTTTTTCCCTTGCTCATGTTTGCTTTAATTATTTTGTTTCTTCAGGTCCACTTGCTCTTTATGTTCTTTGGTATTCTTTTCATTGAATTTTAGTCATGCTTGTGTTTATGACCATGGGGTGTGTATTGCCTGATGAATGGTGTCTTGTGAGCAGGTCCCCTTTGTTGTTCCTTTTTAGTAGATCATGTAAGTGTGCTTTGAATGTTAATAAACTTTATACTTTTGCCCTAAACTATTGTGAGTGTTAAGGAGTGATTCCCTAGGTCATCTTTGAATGTCCTGGACCATCTGTGAATGTCCTGGACCATCTTTGAATGTCCTGGACCATTGTGAATGTTAAGGAGTGATGTCCTGGGCATCTTTGAATGTCCTGGACCATTGTGAATATTGAGGAGTGATGTCTCAGGCCATCTTTGAATGTCCCGGACCATTGTGAATGTTGAGGAGTGATGTCTCAGGCCATCTTTGAATGTCCCAGACCATTGTGAATGTTGAGGAGTGATGTCCCAGGCCATCTTTGAATGTCCTGAACCATTGTGAATGTTGAGGAGTGATGTCCCGGGGCATCTTTGAATGTCCTGGACCATTGTAAATGTTGAGGAGTGATGTCCCAGGCCATCTTTGAATGTCCTGGACCATTGTGAATGTTGAGGAGTGATGTCTCAGGCCATCTTTGAATGTGAATAAATGTCTTGAAACTTTAATAATTCTGCCTATTGGATTTATAACAATTATAATAGGCAAACCTTTAAAAAAGGACCCCAGACACCTAGTGACATTATGTCACATGTGGGATGGTCCAGGGCAAATAGATATGTCCCAGGACAAACAGATATGTCCTGGGACAAATAGATATGTCCTGGGACAAATAGATATGTCTTAAAACAAACAGATATGTAACATCATATGTCCCGGGACAAATAGATATGTCCTGGGACAAACAGATGTCCCAGAATGTCCTGGGGCAAACACATTTGTCCTGGGGCAAAAATAAATTGATTCTAAGGATGAATAGGGTAGAAGCAGTTTTGACCCAGGATAATGCAGTTTTGTCCCAGGACAAAGCAGATTTGCCCTGGGAGCCCCAGCCAAAATACCCCTAATAGGGCTAATGTATATGAGGAACAATTAGCCCTAATAGGGGCGGATAATGGGTAGCCTGAAGTGGCTTGTGATCCATTGCAGTGGTGGGCTAGTCACCGTTCACAGTTCCCTAACCTCTCTTGTTTTGCAAGGGATATTCTCTCAATTCCCGGTGAGTTCACAACTGATAGCATCTCTCTTGTTCTTATTAGGTTCTATACAGGATCTGCTGTTGCTGTTGAATGAATTTTTTCAAGAGGCCGTGATACAATCTCTCTTCGCCATGCAAGACTTAATCCCAAGACCATCAGAACTCTTATGTTGGTCAAACAGCATGTTCCCTTTGCTCACAGTGCTGTTCATGAATCATGACAATCTCAGGGATCAGTAGAGGGCAGCGGTCAAGTTTATATTCACATCACATTTATTCTCATACTTGTTTGTAGCTAGATTCAATTGCTGTGCAGTGATGACCTATGTCTCCCTCTCCTCTGTCCTACATATGATGTGTCTTCTTTCTTCGGGTCCTCCCCACCTCCTTACACTTACCCACCAAGACCAACATTCACAAAGTCAAGTCTTGACCCATACTACTGTCTTGACCCGAATAACAGCCTGCCAATTGCTGTACTGTACCGGTGAGTGGTCTGATACATAAAAGTATGGCTGTGTCATGGTACAGTCTGAAGCCGATGCTCACCATAAAGTGTACGGCTGTGGCCATACATGGTACGGTCGGCATCCCTACTACTGGCCTGGATCTCGGGCGTACGATGTCCTTATCTAAACAAGCTGTGGCATACTTGGTCCCTCTAAACAGAATCACAGAGAAATGGCATGCGCCATTATTCAAGACTGTGTTGGGTCAATACATCTCCCTTCTGAATAATCCCAAACTCAATGCTGCACAGCTTGAGCACAGCCTCTGGGACATCCACTTCCCCTTTTGTGGCCTTCCCATCTGGAACATCGTCAAGTACTTGAAGATCAATCCAGTTACAGGTATGAAAAGCACAGCAGACTCTATACATGCAAAACCTTCTTGTACAAGTAAGCAACAGCATCACATCAGTGGAAGATTTGACACAGCGCTAGTCAACGAAGGAGGGGTCAGAGATGGTGGCACTGAAGGGGGTGGAAGCAGCAGTGATGATGGCACCAAAGGTAACTTATGTCTATTGTCTGTTTCAGCACGATACTTACTAACGCATCTCATTTGAAGGCTGTAGTGTGGTGCACGTCAAGGTCATTTTCAGCATTCCGAAGCGCTTCCATGTCCATCTCTTCAAGCCCGGAATTGATGTTCCCAATCACCTTGCGTATGTTGAGTGGTACTCCCCTTTGGGTGTGCAGGATCCAAACCATAGGATGTCCAAGGTCTCCCCACTGAAAGATAGCAATGGCACAAGTATTTGCAGTGTGATACCATTGAGTGATGTACAACGGAGTGTGCATCTCATCCCTCGCTTTGGACCAGTAGCACCGGTCAATTGGATGAGTAGCAACGTCTTAGACGAGTGTACAACTTTTTTTCTTAATGATTTTACTGATAGAGACTTTTTCCAACGTATCATGCATAGTCAATAATTCAGATTTGCCTGTCTTAAATACAGTCTAATTTACAATAAGTTGTGCTGGCCATAATAAATTCGAGTCGAGTTACTAAAATTTGCTATATTAACATCGAGTTGCGTCACTTGCGTAGGTTGGGTAAAATTAGTCAAACTTGGAGATTCCGCTTTTCCTGATGCCAGATCCTATCCTTATTACTATGTAGTGAAGTGAAATGGAGAACGACACAATGATAACTCACTCACCTCACCCGTCGGCTCGAGCGCTGAGCCAAATCACCACCGGCATTTGAAAGAATATGACCCATGGTCGACTTCTAGAACCATATCGTCTCAAGCCGGAGCTGGAGGCTGTTCAAACTAGCTCTAACTTACCATGGTACCTCATCCCTCAAGTCATCTGTACTGAGGTCTCCAAGACAAGAAACCTGGCGAAAAAGAGATTATCCACATGGAGGGCTAGGAGTAAATATCAAGTCAGAGAGTCAGAGTGCATCTCACCCCGATCCGATCGGGTAAGTTGCCAGTGTACGAATTGTCATACACGCTGTCGTACACGTAGTTGTCACCGTGGTCCTCCTTGAACCCGGCGACGTCCGATTCCGAACCTCAGGGTTGGAATATCTGGATTCTTGTCTCGCGACGGCGCGGCACTCAGAGATGTCGCCATTATCATCATCATCTATTTCTTGCCTTACAGTACATCAACACCGGCCCTCCCCTGCTCCTCGACTCACAAAGCATGTTCCGCTTCCCAAGAGCCTATACCTATGCGAATTCGACACGACATTGTCTAGCTGCTTTGTCGAATTGTCGTGATCGGTGTCCCCAAACTGACCTCCAGACAAGGAGAAGAGCCGTAGACCAAATTCATGCGGCAAATTTGCGGACGATTCAATATTGTATAGTACCTACCATATTCTATCGCACGTAACGGAACGTCGAGTTGCTGCTATATGTACTTGTCATGCACGATGTTGGCTTCAAGGGTTGACTCGCGTACGCCGTTCATTGAGCGAGTTAACGAGAGCAGAACACTCTGTCACGCTCTTCATGACGAGCGAGTAGTTGTCCTTTGTTGTTCATGCTTCGCAAATAAAATAGGAAGTTCGGGACGAACCTTCACGCAACCCTAGTTATCATCCTTATTGGGGTGCTGGCCAACGAGAGTTCCAGAGACGAGCCAAGGACACCGGTAAGGAACCAGTTGGAGACATCGACTTGACTTGGCCGACGGATAGGAGTCATTTACTTGAAAGCCCAGTTGGCGATACACGAGCGGGGTGTGAAGTAATGTCGGGATGATGCCTTACCTTCCGGGAAAAAAACCCCCGATTAAAAGGATCCCAATATATGAAGGTAAGCATGCTAAAAGTTGAGGATGCTGTAAGCATTTTTTCTTTACCAGGTTTACATGCCATACAAATACGTATTGACGACTGCACCCGTACCAAACCCTGCAAGTAAGCATATAGGAATGTATCGCTGAACTGACCCTGAACCGCGATTAGGCTACCGCTCCCGACGTGACACACGACGCGTTCAACTAGTACCCCATCCTTTCGGCTACAGAAGAAAACCAAGAATGAAAAGTTCAAATTCCGTACGCACACAGCAGCCGGCCGACTAAGGAGACGCACCTTGACCTCTTCTCCAAGCTCACGAACAAAGAGCGAGGGCCTCTCAGCCGTACGCGCACCCTCCTCGCCCGCGTCCCACGTATAGCTCGCGCCGATCGCCAGGCGCGAGCCATCCGCCGAAAACGCCAGCGCAGCGACGGGGGCGTTGTATTTCGTGTATTGACGAAGTCGCTTTTTGACCTTGTGGTCCCAGATCGAGACTGTGGCATCCGAACCGCCGGATGCGAATGTGTTGTACGTAGGATGGAAAGCGAGTGCGTTGACGGGCCAGACGTGGTCGACGTCGTCTATCGTTTGGCGATGACACTTGAATGCATACTTTTTCTCTTGGATGGCTGGCGAGGGGTCGAAGTACTCTACGGCGATGCGGCCTTCAACGGAGGCGGTCGCGTAACCTGGCAAAAGAGAGTAAGTTGGTAGCTTTTTGAAGTGGGAAAGGACCCCATGGATGGACCACAGAGAAGGGAAGATACCTTGGCCGTCGGACATGCAGGCGAGGGCACGGGTGAGGAATTTGAGAGAGCTCTCGCGTGTTTGTTCGGGAGAGTCCATCTTTCGGATGTCGAAAATGTAAAATAGGCGGCTAGCGAGGGCAAGGACGAGGCGGTGGCCGACGGTGTCCATGAAGTAGACGCGTTCGGGGAGCTGGTGAGAGGATTGCTGGGAGGTGGCTGCTCGGGGGTCCCAGAAACGAACAGTGCGATCCCAGGAACCAGTGACGATGGCATCTGAGAAGAGAACGGGAATGCGTTAGGAGCGATAGAGGGAGGAGAAGATCAAAGACTTGGACGGACTGGCTTCGCTCGAATAGCGGACGCTTGATATCGCATCGTCGTGTTGGCCAAGGGCGTGAATCTTCTCCGACTCGAGTTCTAGTCTATTAACGGTAAGCAGAAAGCATGTGAATCATGATGTGAAAACACATTACTCTCTCAGTGACGCGTCCAGTCCTCCACTATACGCGTGCGACGCGTCTGAGAAAGTAGTTGAGAGGACGGCCGCGCGATGATCGAACTTTGTCTTTTCCTCGTTAGCTGCGATGTCATACAGCCTTACCGTCTGAATAACGATCGTAGAGTGGCTTAGAGAAGACTGAACAACGGGGGAAAGGAGATAAAGTAATAAGAAGGGAACACACCGAATCCCATGAGGAAACCAACAACTGGTTTGAGCTTGGTGAGAATTGGAGACTGGAAATGCTATCAAATGGGGGTGCGTTTATTTCCTGTTGAGGCTCTAGTATAAATATGTTAAATTCTTTCGTCGTTGAGGCCGCAGATGGCGACTACTCACCCGCCATGTTCTCGTTGATGTGGAGCAGTGTTGCACACACCGGCCCGCGACGGCAGTCACGCCCTCCTCTTAGCGGTCATGAGGGACAGAGGTTCTGACACCTCTTTTTACCATCTCGATCTCGAAGCAGGGTATCAGGAGAATTTCAAGTTCGCATTTGTTATTTGTATTATTATACGACCTTTGTTGAAAACTTCCTCTTCCACCTTCAGTTGTTGCCGTCATAATATGCAGACATACTGTACGCATCTATGTCCCTCGCTCGCTTCGGCACGACGATCCGACGTGTATAAGCTTGACAATCAGCCTCTCCCCTTCCTACCATTTGCCCCATTGTGGTGTGGTGGCTTGATGCGGGATGATTGAGATGTCAACTGTTTCACGTAGTTGACAGACTCGATACTGTAGAGAATGGCAGGTGAGTAATTAACATAAAAAATAACAAGTCGCGGGGATAGCAATTTACCTGCGCAAGCACGTACCGTTCAGATGAAGGAAAACCAGCGCATGTGGATATTCATTAGAGTGCACAAAATCTTTGATAAAATACAGTCCCAATACAATGCCGAAACGAGGGGTATACGCAAAGGTATCAAGTGCAAGCATTTGTATGCTCACATGAAAAAAAACTCAGATACATAAAAAAAGGAGCACAAACGCGAAGCTGGAAAACCTGGTGCGTACCCCCTAGAAGTAACGAACGATTGTCTATGCGGAGGGAGGATATGGTCTATCGAACAGGTCCCCGGTGTGATTACGCTTGAGGATGAACTGATCATTTAGGCGCTGTTTGCATGTACATTCAGTAAAAATATGGCCAGCAGGAACACAAGCGTACGACTGACCAGAGGGTGCAAACTCCCAAACTTGGAAAAACAAAAATAGTATCAGCAAGTTACAATCAGTAGAAACAACCAGGAGGATAGTACCTGCACTGTCTGAAATTTGAAGTCGAAAAGACCCTGTGACGCATACTTCCGCTCCAACCTGATTCTCGTCTCGTGCGGCAGCTTCGCACTGTAGGTCCTGAACGCAGTCCTTGCCTCCCGCACGCGTTTGAAGGCCCGCTTCGAAAGGCGCTTCCTACAAAGGACATATTGACCACATCCTCGGATCAAGAACTACAAGCATCTACCTCAACTGCTGGTCCAGGTCCCCAACATGGATAGATGGGTTCTTCCCTATGAAACGTTAGCGGACCATCACAAGAGCTACCATTCAGACACACTCAATATCTTAATCAATTCCTTGTGGATCACGTGGTAAGCATGAGACCCAATTTATAAGGTAAGTGAAAACGCGTACTGCGGTCATCCCTTTGCCCTTTTTTTTGCTGTCTTCCCACGTGTTCTCGTTGAAAGAGCATGCTGAGACGGCGATCTGTACCGGTGTGACGATTGGTCGACAGGCAACTTAACAACAAGGACCAAGCGTCGTACCACGAGAGGGCAGTTCGGCAGTTCGCATATGCCGGAACAACGGTCGGGACGGGGACGTGGGGTGGGTGGTCCATAAATATTCCGGGCTCTCTTCAGTTTATTTACCACGAGAGGCTTCAGACGTACTACACGCGTGGCGGTAGCGACGCGCTTGAAGGTGGAGCGGAGATGAGAGTTATCACGTATAGCCCAGGGTTGCAATGCCCCATCACTGTGACGCCGCTTCCCCTCATTATAAGGTGTCAGAGGCTTCTTTTTCCTCTCCGAGACGGCTTGAAGGTCAGGAGGATGAGACGGACTCGGATGTAAAATGAAATAGATTGAAAGGCATACATTGAGAGCGCCCGCGTCTGAAGAAGTGGTGATCATAATGATCCAAGTTGAGGAGCATACCTGAATAGCAGGTGTCAACGATGGCCTGTAGAGGTGACTCAGATTCTGGTGGTCCTCGACCGCGAGTGGTACAGGAAGCCATACGGTCAAGCGACAATCCCTGGGAAGTGGGTCAACGAGGTGTTTGCGAATGTCCTGCGAAAATTTAATGGTGTCGCACAGTTGTTGAACGAGTAATACTCACGTAGTCTAGGATCTTCTCATTATCGCATGTGAGGATGTCTGATATAATAGTCAGTTACTTGATCAGAAATAGGCAGTGGCCAAAATCGGATCTACACGCACATGCGTGGTCGCGCCCTACGTCATTCTGAGTCCTGCCACCGTGGCCGGCATCTATTGAGATAAGATCAACAGATGAAGACAAAGTGGTGCAGAAGCTCACAATAGAAGACGAAGGCATCTCCGGGAGTTGCACCTTTAACGAGATTGTCCATGGCCCGCAGCTGAATTTGTTTATTTTGCCAGTGTGAGTGAACGTGCTGCCGAGAGCACCCCGCGAGAAGAAAAAAAAACTGACGATATTTTCCTTGGACGGCCAGAGTTCGGTGCCCATGTTCTTCTCCTCGTCGGTCATCACAAAGATGTCCTCTTCGCGATAGTGGAAGAGGTCTATGACCGCGGCCGACTTAAAGGTGAGAATGCGGTAGAGTCGACATTAAGCCCACCAATCAGAGCTGTCTTCATCTTCTTTGCGTCATTCAGTGGACCCACAAGGGGACTCGGACGATCACCCAGATCAGAACCGTCTGGGCCGAATAAATAGCCCGTGCAGAGAAGAAGCGCCTTATTAATAAAGGCAGGGCCGACTTCCAAATGCGGATAGCACTTCTGGGTGGCATCCGTAACCCCTAAGGCAGACACCTGATCAACGAGATGCCTAAATCTTACCATACTTCGGCCAGTAATCCAAGTAAAATACCAATTGGCTCACCCTTCGTTGTAGGCTGGAGGATCACCGTCAGGCGCCTGCTTGTACCCGGGTAGACCGCTGCTGTGAGTGAAATTTATCTTCCGAATTCGTTTGGATAGTATCTCTGGAAGTTGCGGCAGTGGGTCAGCTGCAAAGCTAGAGGCAGTGGGAGAAGAAAGGGGAGATAGGTGTCCTGCCGAAGACATTGCAAGGTGGTGAGAAACCCGTGATGCATTGTTGCGTGGGACACGCAGGATTGCGGCTGTCAGATCCAGCACTCAGCCCCTCCTGCGTTCTTTACAGTGACCCAGGACACGTACCACCACTCTCAACGAGCAGGGGCACATTTCTTTCATGTAAATGCTTCTCTATTTCATCTGCTGTCAGCATTTTCTAGGCATGTGCATTGAATTTAAGCATAAATTTCAGCATTTTGACTAGGACCTACCATGTCTTCGATAAAGTGAAGGTCATCATCATGGGCAACGGCTATAATATCCTCGGCTATGGCACCCTCTATATATTTCTTTTGGCACATGGTGAGTACATAATCGCGAACAGTCACGTCCAGGGGACAAACCTCCGCAATATAGTTCAAAACCCCATTGAGCGGGTCGCGATACTAGCTAGGTCGTCATAACCCATTCTCCATTAATTCATATTGAAAGACCACCGTGACGTACCTTCTGAACACCTGGGACTGGTGCCACATGTATGTCACCATCTCTGCGGTTGTCAGGGTCGTCAGGAAGAGGTTCTGCTCCAGCTCGGAGTGGTTTGATCCGGAAGAGGACGCGCTTTGCTCGGAAACCCTTGATAAAGACGCACTGATCAGGAGTCATGGGCGAATTTTGCTTTCCACCCGATAGGAAAATGTCAGTGCATGCCGAATAACGCAGTAGCCTGGAAACGAACTGGGTCAAACCGACAATTGTGATGTACTAGTATGGGTCCCCGAGCGTTGGTCCAAACGAAACTCGCCGCACCGTTACTAAGTGTTCTACTCGCCAAAGAAATCTCTGCGTTCATAGTGTGGTCCGTGAACACGGCAGCAGCCCATGTAGTGACCAAAGTACAACCAGAGACAAGAATAAGATCTTCCATGCGCTCTACGCCTAGTTGGTTTCTCTGTGCCCATATGAACCAGCTGACCACATTGTCTTGGATGTATTTCTCAAATATTTTAACGTGAACGGCATCTTCGCGGAGGCCCCCACGAGGAAGAGACAGAAATGCTCCATGACCCCGGCAAGAATACATGACACCACCGGCTCTGCCAGACTTTAAGTTGAGTGAGGCTGTCCAGGGCGACTACTACTCACTGATCGGGTGTTGCAGCTTGCATATCGTTGGCATTTTGATCTCTGGACACACAGCGGGAGTAGTGGTCTACTTCGTGGAACGTCTCACGACGAACACTGAGACGGCCGAAGCCTAGAGGATCGTAGCGGTCTGGTATACCAAGTGTTCTATTCGACTCGTCGTCCCAAGGAAGTCTCACGTTAAACATGCGAATAAAGGCCCCTTCAGATACGTAACCAACGTCACCGATAGAGACCCTGTCATAGAGATCCCCAGGGTTTGGTTTCCACAATGCGAGGCCTTGATATAGGGGCCAGAGTTGCTCCCGGTAAATTTGGAACGGCGGCTCTAGTACTGGCATGATGGAGGAAGCTAGGAGGGTACTTGTTGGGCATATCTGGATGTCGACTACAGGGCTACTAGGCCAGTAGGTCAAGTGATTATCCTTATCAGAGGGCAATGAAAAACTGCGGGACGTGTCACGTGAGATACTTCTGGGTAATTCCCACCCCAGATACAAGGCCAGCTGATCGACCCCCAGCGGCCGATCAGATCGTCCATTGGCACACATACACCCACTACTGTTCCTGCGGGGAGCTTCCACAAACCGTTGAACACATGCTCCTCGAGTGCCCAATCCCGGGCCACGAAGCAGCAAGACACAACTCAAACCACCTCACCGCACGCGGCATGGTTCGGTCGTTTGACCAACTCTTTGACAAGCAGTTGCATTGCGTTGTGACCTTACGGTTCCTAGAGGAAACTCAAGCCTGCACAAAGCCCCAGCGTAGATTGGGACCCGGGATGATAACAGAAGTAAGTGCAAAGCCTCCCTGTGCTCGGTTAATATCGGCCCGAGCTCTGATGCGTAAAACGCCCACCACTCACTCCACCCCTGCAGGGCAATGCAGGCCAGCGTCATTCCAACCAGATACACAAAACGCCCATAGCGTGACTGTCGGAGGAGAGCACGGATCAGAGCATCGGGGGCCGACACGCAATGGCTGTGCCACCGAGTCACCGACAGGAAAACCAGCGCAAGTGGATAATCATTTGGGTGCACAAAATCTTTGATAAATACCAATAGAATACTGAAACGAGGGGTATATCCATGCAAAGGTATAAAGTGTAAGCATTTGCATGCTCACATTAAAACTCAGATTTTAATAAAAGGAGCACAAACGCGAAGCCGGAAAACCCGGTGCGTGCCACGTAGATGTAACGGATTGTCAATGCTGAGGGAGGATATGGTCTATCAATGGAACGGGTCCCCGGTGTGATTACGCTCGAGAATGAACTGATAATTCAGGCGCTGTTAGCATGTACATTCAGTAAAAATATGGCCAGCAGGAACACAAGCGTACGACTGACCAGAGGGTGCAAACCCCCAAACTTGGAAAAACAAAAGTAGCATCAGCAAGTTAAAATCAGTAGAAACAACAGAGGAGGATAGTACCTGCACTGTCCGAGGTATGAAGGTAAATAGACCCTGTGACGCATACTTCCGCTCCAACATGATTCTCGTATCATGCGGCAGCTTCGCACTGTAGGTCCTGAACGCAGTCCTTGCCTCCCGCACGCCCCTGAAGGCCAGCATCGAAAGGCAATCTCTACAAAGGACTTATTGACCACATCTTCGGATCAAGAACTACCAGCACCTACCTCAACTCCTGATCCCCCACGTGGACAGACGGGTCTCCCCCTACGTAACGTTAGCAGACCATCACAAGAGCTACCATTCAGACACACTCAATACCTTAATCAATTCCTTTTGGATAACGTGGTGAACATGAGACCCAATTTACTTTAAGGTAAGCAAAAACGCGTACTGCGGTCATCCCTTCGCCTTTCCTTTTGCTGTCTTCTACGTGTTCTTGTTGAAAGAGCATGCTGGGACAGAGATCTACACCGGTGTGACGAATGGTCGACAGGCAACTTAGCAACAAGGAAGAAACTTTGTACCACGAGAGGACTGCTCAGCAGTTCGTATATGCAGAAACAACTGCCGCAACGGCAACGTGACAGTGGGGTAGGTGGCCCATAAGTGTTCCGGGCATTTTTCGGTTATTTGCCACGAGGGACTTCAGACGTACGACTACACGCATGGTGGTAGCGGTGCGCTTGAAGGCAGAGCGGAGATGAGGGTTATTATGCATAGCCCAGGGTTGCAATACCGCATCACTATGACAGCGCCTCCCCGCATTTTAAGGTGTCGAAGGCTTCTTTTCCCTCTCCGAGACGGCTTGAAGGGAGGATAAGACGGATGCAAAGTGAAAGGCATACATTGAGAGCGCCTGCATCTGGAGTAGTAGGAATCGTAATGCTCCAAGTTGAATAGCAGACCTGAATAGCAGGCGTCAGATGACCTGTAGTGATGACTCAGATTCTAGTGGCCATCGACCGCGAGTGGTACAGGAAGCCATACGGTCAAGCGACAATCCCTGGGAAGTGGGTCAACGAGGTTTTTGCGAATGTCCTGCGAAAATTCTGTGGTGCCACACAGTTGTTGAATGAGTAACACTCACGTAGTCTAGGCCCTGGATCTTCGCATGTTAGCATGTCTGATATAATAGTCAGTTACTTGGTCAGAACAATAGACAGCGGCTAAAATTATATCATTAACTATTTGGTTTTTTTAAGGGATTCATAAGAGACACCTAAGAATACGCATAACTGTTGTTTTTTTATTGAAGGACTCATAGGAGATATCTAAGAACTGTGTCATGTGTTTTGAGTCCGGCAAGGAAAGCAAGAAGAGAATTAGAGGATGATGAGGAGGAGGTCCGAGTCAGCGATAACCATGTAAAGAGTGTTGGTGGCGGCGACAATATGCGCGGCCCATACCGGACCGGTCAATCCAGGCAGATCCCAATCATCTGATTGACCCCGCATAGACCCATAACCCCAACTTACTGCTAACTTAGTATCATTCCTCATGCATCAGGGCCTTCAAAGTCCATACGACACGTGGGCGTAGGATACAAACCTGGACCAGGATGTTGGGGTTGGCCGTTATCCATCAACAGCCTGAGCCGCCGCCACCTTGACTTGGTTGCAGTCGCATAAGACGAAAATACCTGGCCCCGCACGTCCACCCGTAAAGTGCGTCTCACGAATAGATTGACGAGGTTCAGTTCACGTTGCCTCAAATTTTCGTATACGATTCGGTTCCTTCACTTGTTTACCGCGATGCACGTTTCAACGGTACCACTCGTATGATTTGTTTCCACTACAACACTTATTCGAGCTTAATCAACCGTTCAGCGGCAGTGGCGGAGTCAAGTGGGGCCGAAAGCCTGGAAGTGAAAATAGCTCGGCGTCGGCGGGTTACGCGTTACGACTTATTTCCGTTGCACACGAATACGGCACGCGTTCGATTCCAACTGAGCCCCGGCGCAATTAAGGTCGAGTGGGGCGAGTATGAGTATAGAAGTAGTAACTTGTTGTTACAGCAGTTGATCCGTACCGTTGCTTGCAGAAGCAAGCAAATATCCCTCAATCCTAACCCGTCGCGGTACCAAGAGTAACGTACGAATTTCGGAGACGGTGTCATCAGAGTGGGGCAGTAACTTAGTATGGGACAAGGGCCATTGACACTGTGACGCTTCAATCACGGTCTGCCGTCAGGATAAAGGGAACGAGGTGCTTCACCGTAAGTATAGGTATCCACGCGGCCCAACTTACAACCAGAGCAATGGAGGCACCGCCCTACTGTACTCAAATACAACACCAACAGGGCATAATGAATGCGTATCCGTCGATTAAATGCGCTTGGCAAGATTCTTCGGGAAGTGAAGTACTGTAGACGAGCCATATATAATTGTACACCGTCACCAGTTTTCCGATGAAAGCGCACAGGCAGGCAAAGCAGAATGAAATTCTTCCCTTTCAATGCAAGTTGTTTACGATCATCTCTCACTCGGATTGGTGAGATTCAGGGACCCCCGACATGTCCGGGTAGTGCCTGTACTGTATTTTCAGAACAATGACGATAAAGCTCCATCCGGTACTAGTCGTAAACGCGAAAACCCGAACGGATTCTCAAATTACGCATTGCACGTGTGCGCGGCGACGCAAATCGCCTGTAAAACATACAAGGAACGATCAGAGAGGGCCCGAGTCAAGTCAAGAGCTCGTTTGACCGAAAAACGAAAAGGAAGGGGGGGGGGGGGGAATAGTACCAGAAGAACGGAGTACACCAATTAAGCACCGAGCACCATCATGATAACGAATTCTGAGTTCTCCAAAAGAGGTTCTCCAAGGGTCATGGCATGGCCAACGTGAAACACACCTTGCAGATATCTAGGTATCGATGCTGTCAAGATAAAGACAAATTGGGGTTCTTGAGGAAGTAATAATATAACCCCTTCCTAAGAATAAACGATAGATGACCGGATGGTAGGCACAGCCTCAACAATCGCCAAAAACGCTCCGGATGGATCAGAAATGGCATCATTGTACAGAACTGGTCATATTGCGACCATTTCCCGCGAATCCAGAACCAAAAGTCCAAACGGTACGAGACGGCGGGTTGGGGGTTTGTGGTTCGAACCTCGGAATAGCATAATTCACACTGAAGCCTGGCTGGGGACATTCGGATCATTGCAGAAGTGAAGGGTGCGAAATGTCAGTCTGGATCTGGCTGTTCCTCCGTCCAATCACGCTCGAGAATGAAGCGATCGTCCATGCGCTGTTCAAACAACATAAGTTAAGCAAAAAGACACCCCGGGAATGACGAGCGCGACATAAATGTCGACGTGAACGCTTCAAATATGAGCTGGATGCGCTAAACTCACCAAAGGGCGTAGGCTCCCAAACTATAATATCAATCGAGTGGGAATCAGTAAAAGGGGTGTATTCCAACAGGGCGGGACGCGGTCGCACCTGTGCTGTCCGTTCGTTGTAGTCAAAGACACCCTGGTCCTTAAACTTCTTTTCCAACTCCTCCTTCCGTCCTGGCGTCACGAGCTCGCCAAGACGGCGGAACGCAGTTGTGGCCCTCCGCACACGCTTAAACGACAGTTTCGATAGACACTTACTATTCGAACGAGGAAGTTGGGCCGTTGAGCCCTAGGACATGCGAATAAATAAAACCTCAAGCACTTACTTGAGCCGCTGGTTCAGGTCACCTAGTCTGATAGAAGGGTCTTTCTCTATCACGTTGTTAACAATAATTATCGCAAAGGTACCGAATGGGCTTACTCATGATCTTGATCAATTTCTAAAGTTGGTCCCGTGTTAGTCCAAATGGTCCATTCGCTCGAAGATACAGGGAGAGCAACGAACGTCGGTCATGCCCTTGTCATCCAACGTACTATCCTCCCACGTACTATCCTCCCACATCAATTGGTCTTTTGTGCATGATGACAAGGAGATCTGTACCTGGTGAGATAGTAGACTCGAAAGACAAGGGAAGTAAACATGTACCACATCAGGGGCATCTGAAAGATCATGATTGCGATTACAAAGGCTGCAATGCACCAGTATGGGAGGGGGAGCAGGCGGTCGTGATTCCTTTTCGCACTTCTTAGACTTGGACCTTTTCGCTACGCGGCTCTTAAGGCGTATAATCGCGAGTATGGTCATAACGACGGAGAAGAACCTCCTACGGAGAAACACAGCACTGCGTGCGAGAAACAGATGCCCGGCAGCTTCGGTGTGACGGCGTAATGCTTTCTTACGATTCCCACACCTCACTGAAAGAGCTTGACGGTTGCGAAAAATATGAGAACAAATAAGGCAAGTTGGAAGTGGTACAAAGCCTACATTGACAACGCCGGCGTAGGAAGTAGTGACAGCGGTAGTGATTCAGGGCTAGGAATGGGCCAGAGTAACACGCGTCTATGATAGCCTACAGGTGACCTCAGCAACTCTCAATGACTAATGATACAGGGGTCTCACCGTGACGCGGGAGCCCTTGGGAAGTGGGTCAACAAGGTGCTCGCGAAGGGTCTACATGAAGATCAATATCGGATGGCCAATCGGCAAAATGGATACCACTTGCATTGTCAAAAATATGGTTCGAATCACACGCAACGATATCTGAGGTGGTAGTCGCTTTATTAGGGAATAAAGAGAAATGAAGACGGGGAGGGGAAATCGGTTCAACACGCACAGGTATGCTCATCCTCGGCGTTGTTGTTTATGGACACTTGCCGATTACATTCGCCTGCATCTAAGAATATATGGTCAAGGAGGGGGAGTAGGGTAGTGCCAGAGTCTTAGCATACAATAAAATACGAACACATCCCCGGGGCATGTGCCACGGACAAGATTATCGATTGCCCGCAACTGTAAATTTGGGTTGGGAATTCTACCCTAGATCATCTCCGGTGGAAACTGCGTACGATATTTTCAGCGGAGGGCCACATCTCAGTGCCCTTGTTGCCTTCGTCATCTGTCATGACAAGAACATCTTGCTCGCGATAGTTGTAAACCCCTAAAGCAGCGAATAAAAACTACAGTGAGGGCGTTAGCAATCATTGGGCCGCACCCTTCAGAGTCTCCCCCATAGCCTTCGCATTATTTACGGGATCCTTAAGTTGGAGATCAGGATCACCTAGCCCAGAACCGTCGGGACTCGATGTGTAGTTAATGCCAATTACGAGTGCCTTATAGTTGGGAAGTGGCGCGTCGGGAGACCTGCAAAAGTGGGGGATATGACGGGGTTGGGCCATGTTACGCGGATGACGCAGGACTTGAAGGCTCAGAATGCCCAATGTGAGTCAGGGTACAGTATATATACCATGGAAGAGACCCTGGGAGAAGGGTACAGATACAGTCGAACCCATTGAATTTCTCCGCTGTTTGTTCGTGTTTGGTAATTCCCAAATATGGATCGGCTAGCTAAAACAGAACGTGACTCTTACTGCTCAAATGCTTCAGATATGCGCTTATGCTTAAGCACTCTGACCAAGCGCGAACCCCCACGAGTCCACAAGTGACTAGACACAATAAGGAGAAGATTAGTGTTGTCCTTCGCCTGTGAATGGTGAGCCGGGCCAAGCCAAGGATGTAGCGCTTCGAAGCATTTTGGGAAGTATAATACTAGCGAGTTCAATTTTCAACGCAAACGGCTGTACGCTTATTAGATCATCAGACGGCATTTTGAATATTATAGTTAGACTCAATACAAGTTTTACTGAAGTCCATGCGTGAATACAGTAAAGGGCGATGAGAAGGCAAGAGGTAAGTGCTTTCTATCGTGCGTCAAGCACGATTGTCCGAAACTCATCAGAAGTCACCTACTAGTAGTCACCATCATCAGGCCACCACCATCGTCTAATTTGTAGAAATTACGTAAGGGGAACACGCGCCTGGGCGAGAGCCGGCCTTGTCTGGTCAAAGACGAGGCGGCGACTCGGATAATGCGGCAGAAAAGACAAGCCGGCGTGCGGGCTCTTCTCTTTCCGATTCAACTTAGACCTGAAGGACGTCCTGCATATCCCATTAAGCGAGAAGCCAATGCACCAACTCTGCTGAAAAAGAGGCAACTTGAAGGAATGGAAGAGTGAAGACTTACGAGACTGGTGAGCCGAATGAAGACAGAAACACGCCGCAGAGCAGTAAGTTACGTAAAAAAAAACGAGTGCAGATAGGCTGCAACGCACCAGTGGAGTTCCATCTCGCCTTCGAAACTTTCTGTTTCATTAACCTCTGCCTCCGCGAACAAGGGTTTCTCCTCCAGACACGGGTCCCCTTACGCCTGCACCTGTTTTTCTTCGCCATTTCGGCGACCGCGTGTTCCTTCAGTTTCATCTTCTCACTTGTGTCCATTCGTGCAGCTGCAGCACAGTGGCTTGGAGTTTGAAACTGTAACGTGGATTCAAGGCCTTAGTATCTAAAGTGATATAAGTCGTCAGATCTACGACGGATGCTGGTTCTACTCTGAACAACATAGAGACCATTGTATGAGCTGCAAACAAGGGACAAAAAAAAAGGGCGCTTACCGAGAAAACTACATATGATTCGGGTCAACGAGCCGTCGTAGGCTTCCCAAGATCATCGATTATCCGAGCGCGCTGCCAATGACACCTAAATGACCAGGAGTCAGACATAGGGCTTAAGTAACGGGGCATAAAGCATAAAAGAAACACCGACCACAGTGGGGGCATTTGTGTTCAGGTCAGGTTTGCACCACCATTGCAGGCCAAGCGCGAGATGGGTGACGCGCAGAACCGTGGTGAAGACAGCAGGTTATGATCACATACTGTAGATGACGCGCAGCGATTTCCATCGAGGCGGGTGCGATGATGAAAATGTAGAGTGGGGTGATCCAGCAGTAAAATGTCCGTGGGAGGCGCACATGCGCTCTCCCCTCATCCCGAGCCCTCCACACTCCAGCATGCGACGTGTCTATTGATGCTCAGTGGGACGCTGACGAAAAAGGGCAACATGGAGGGTTGCCCTCTGTAGGATTGCTTTGTGCCAGAGACGCTGGAGATCAGTAGTGGTGGATAGGAAGATGGATCCGGGAGCAAAGGATCCTGGATGTCTGGGAGCATCATGTTGCGTCAGTATACAAGAATGGGTTTCCCAACACGGGGTCCGAGAGAGGACTCACACGCAGTACTTTCCGATGCCGTTAGTTTAGTGTTAAATGATAATCATGATGAACTGCAAATACCTGTCACATTTTTGCCATCAGTTCATATGGCGCTTGCCCTTGGACCGCCAGGGGTAGTATACAGAGTTGCGGTAATAAGTGGGGGAGGTTCCGGCATGACAGGTGTCCAACAAGGCCTAGATAGACGGCCAGCAAATTTGATGTTTTCACGCGTCGGGTGGAGGTGAATAGCGAAAGTGGTGTCATCCTTGAACACGGTGATGTCCTCTGGTCGATATCCGTAGGTCACTTCATACGGTGTTTAGCATTATGACGTTGAGGGTGTCACTGCGTGCGTACCTATCAGCACGTTTCTATACCGATTAACGTTCTGGTACGTGCTGAGGAGCTCACCGCCGTACGATATGCCAATGAGCGGTGCACAGCATCGCCCGGACTGAACTGTGCAACCTATGCTGTTACCTCAGCAGTGGGGATGACAAGGTTGTGGCATGGAATGCCCTCTTCGATGTCGGTGAAGTGGACACGGCTGCGTGGACACGGCTGCACGTCAGCTGACACGGCAAGTTTCCTAGGCGGCGTGAATGGGAGGCAAGGGAGGAGGTCAAGGAGAGATGGGGGGTTGTGGGGGATGGATTGATGTGTTATGGGATATAAGTATGTAAGTGAAGGTCAAGTGCCCTTGCTCTCCTCCATTTTCCTCATCGGTGCCATGCTCTCTCTTTTCACCTTGCTTTGCAGCCACTTGAGATGGCGAATGGATCCACTCGATCTCTGATGCATCCTTCAATGTGTTATCCGGGTTACATGCTTCTCCACTGGGCTTTGATGCATCTCTCATATAGAAACGCTCCATTTGTAGGGCTAGTAGAACGGAAATGGCATCTGGTAGGGTTCTTACATTACAATACTCATTTTGAATGCAGCTCACTCTTTTTTGGTGTAGTATGACTCTCTTGGTCATTCTTGTCTGGAACTACTTCGTCTTCATATTCTCCGCCATACGATATCATGTTAGTACCATCTGAAGCAAAGCAGGTGAGGCTTGTACTCAGATACGCAAAAATATATACTAACCCTCATTTCTTCCAGTTTTTTTGTGTGGCTTTGTGATCGTCTCCAGGTAATCAATACCTTGTATCCTCTTCGAAGGCTGAATGCGTCTTCCACCCTCTACAATCAGCGCCAAATCAACCTTATCTCGTTCATGACGAGCCATGGATGCTGTAGCGTGGTATGGTCGTGTGAGTGAATCCAGCAAGAATAGAGTAATAGACCTAGAAGAGCGAAAGAGTGAAAGTGATTGGCCAGAGAACAAAGCACACGTCGGCTCAGCAGCTCAGGCTAGCTCTGCGTTGTTCAGGTAGTAATGCAGCAAGGTGAAGGCAAAACAAGGGCGTGCAGGCAAAGCAGACAGAGAGCTGAACTGAGGGACACTGAACTCAATTGTGAGAGACCGTTCTCGCGTGCTTAAATACATGCTTGTCCCTACTGAGTGCCTGTCGGCGATGGCCGGAACGAGTGGTCGCATGCATTATTGCTGCACTGGAAAAAATGTCAGAAAAATGAAAGAGAAATATCAGTAGCCATGAAAACGAAATTAAGAAACTGTCGCATCATCACAACTAGAATTGATCATCACTGACCCAAGTTTGAAGGGAAGAAGGGAGTCAGCAGGAGGAGCATCGGATGAGAGGCTGTGAAGGTGGGAAGGTTTTTGATTTGTTCGCAGTTGTTTGCCGACAACCGGCAAGCGTGTGAAAAGTTGTAGCTGGTTGGTGCTCCGATGTTTTGTTCCGCTCAAGCACAGTGTTGGCATGACCTAGGTCTGACAGTGTCAGTCAGCTGACACGTGTCAACGCGGCAAACAGTTCGAGTCATTCGTAATTCGTGACACCTGGCCAAGGTCTGTACGAAAAAGGAAATGGCTACAAGTAGTTGTGTAACGAATAAAATCAATTGTAGTTGTTCAGCTACTGAGCATCATCTACGTCTTCTAAACCGTCAGTCATTAGCTGTGCAACCAACATCTCCTCTTCTAAGTGCTTTATACCCCACTTCCAATAGAAATTAAGACCTTCGGCAGGTGCATCCGGGTCGGTTGGATTTTCGATGGTCGTGTGGATCTGGAAGAAGTGCTGGGCCACATGGGTGGATTAGGTGGAGGAATCGAGAGGCCTTCGTCTGCATCCTGTTCCTCTCGGGTGAGTTGGTCCGACTCCGTTGCCGCCTGTACAAGTTCCTCTGCCATATCATCAAAATTGGCAACGTCGAGTGTTCCCGCATTGATCTCAAGTAGTTCAGTTGAAGGTAGTGGCTGTGTTGGTTGTGCTTCTGCAGTGCTGGGCTGCCTGTCGAAGTGCGGCCATCTCAACATTGAGACATGCTTTACACCAAGCCCGCCTTGTGTCCTTGTTGTTACCTTGTCGCTGCCCATCGGTGTCAAAGTATGCCCAAGCCCAGCTATTTTCACTCATAGCAGTGTTCCGCAAGGTGGTTGATGTAGAATAAAGCAGAAAATTTTATTATACTAGATTAATACAGGTTGATAGATGTTGCGTCGGACGCACATGAGGCCATACATCTTCATTGCCTTATTTGGTGTAGCGGCTCACTGACATTGCTTGACACTGTCAGCGTTCATGTCAGTCGCGGTTGACATCGGGAGTTCATGACATTCATGACACGTTGTCAGGCTGACACGTACAACACTGCTCAAGCATGCACTTAGAAGAGGAGATGTTGGTTGCACAGCTAATGACTGACGGTTTAAAAGACGTAGATGATGCTCAGTAGCTGAACGACTACAATTGATTTTATTCGTTACACAACTACTCGTAGCCATTTCCTTTTTCGTACAGACCTTGGCCAGGTGTCACGAATTACGAATGACTCGAACTGTTTGCCGCGTTGACACGTGTCAGCTGACTGACACTGTCAGACCTAGGTCATGCCAACACTGGTCCTCACGGTCTGGACCGAGTTCACGGTTCACTCATCACCTGGACCTGAACCTGCAAATGTGGTCCGGTCCAGCTTGAAGCTGAACCTGGACCCAACCTGAGAGGTCTGGACCCGGTTCGGACCTGGTCCAGGCGGTCCTGACCCGGACCTTGGACAGTGTATGTGTAAGGTAACAAGTGGGGAAATGGTCAGTCATCAATGGAAAGAGAGAAAGACAACAACACACATAGGACAGCATTCTTTGTGTAATGGCGATGTCCCGCACACCAAATTCATTTTGTTCTTGTTGTTGGCCATCAATCACCCCAATCATCATCATCATTGAAATGGAGGGGGTGTGACTCATTCTACTATCGGTCTTCCACCAATTACGCAATTACGCACCATCGTTTTTGGCAAACTGTCATTAGCTCGTGACCATGAGTGGTATCAATAAGCAACGTGGTCGTCGTGCACGGAACCTCCAACGGCCATTTTCAACCCTCTACCACAGTGAACCGACTCCCCTTTTCAATTCCACATTTCTTCCCCCACTTTTGAGATGAGTGACCAGTCAGGATCGTCACATTTGCATGTGCTCTTCGAGGCTGCTTTGGAGGACTACAGGCAGCAGACGGGCATAGAACTGGCCGAACACCCTCTCGCTGGGCGCCTCCAGGATAGTAACACCGTCGAGTCCGTTATCGCCATTCTTTGTGAACAAGCACAAGACTTCAAGGAATTCCGGGAAAAAGACAAAGTCCTCAAGCCACTCAAAAAGGTCTTAAGCGTTTTGAATGTACTTCCCTCCGTTGCCGATTTTGCTCAGGGTGTCGGCTTGGTATGTCCGTGCGCAGACAGGCTGTTCAACGTCTCTGACCCTCATCTTATAGCATATCCCGCCCGTGAAAGCAGTACAGACTGGCCTCGGTATTATATTCTCTGTATGTACCTGTTTTTAATCTCTGAGCGTGCATCTTTGTAACATTTAGGCGTATTAGGCAGTCAAGGGCGTTATAGATGATTACAGTGCCCTGGCCGATTTGCTCGAGTCAATTGGACATTTCCTCAATCGCCTCGAGATCTATACCGAGATCCGTCCCACAGAAGCCATGAATGAGATAATTGTCAAGATACTCGTGGAGCTGCTCTCCACTCTTGCGTTGACGGCCAGAGAGACAAAGCAAGGAAAACTTGGTGAGTCCATCGTCGGTGAGGGAGTTTATTACCTGACTCGTGAGTGAAGAGAACCTTGTTCGGAAGCTTGCTGGCAAGAAGAAAATGGAGGCGATGGTTCAGAGGCTGGATCGATTGACGCAGGACGAGGCTCGGCAAACCGTAGCACAGATCCTCAAGGTCGTCCATGGTCTTGTCGAAAATATGAAGGTGGTAATGAATGGTGAGATAATCCACCAAGGCTGTCGCTCACCAGATGTTAAGGATATTCCCCTGTAGACGGGGAGGTATCGGTTGACCATCTTAAGGGAACCCTCGGTATGTTTTCAGGCCACAAACAAATGAACCGTGTATCTGACTGAGCATCAGAAATTATGCATCAAGTCGCGAGTGATTTGAACAAGGCGAAGCGTGAGCCATTTTTTGATGTCGTGGTGGCTGACTAGGGTCACCGAGATTGTCCAACAGGTGACAACTTACAGAAAGACATTTTCCGGTGGCTATCACCACCTGATCCGTGGAAGAACCATCATGCTGCCTGCAAATTATGCCATCCCGGGACTGCAGAGTGGTTCATTCAGGGCAACACGTTTTCGGAATGGAAAACGTCCAACGTCCCGGGTTCACTTCTATGGGTTTATGGGAAACGTTTGTTGATCCTCAGCTTTTGCGGTTCAACAGAGACTGAAATTTGAGTTTTGGATTCGCAGCGGGCGCTGGAAAAAGCGTGTTGTGGTACGTGACGTCTTTATATTTCCATCTTGGGAACTTATCGTGTTCGTCAGCTCCACAATCATCAAAGACATCTGTGCCATGCGGAAAGCTGGACTTGCGTCATTAGCATTTTTCTACTGCGATTTTAGGGAGGACCGAAAGAAGGAATTGCGCGGACTGCTCTCGTCCTTCCTAGTCCAGCTTTGTCACGAATCCGACTCCTACTTCGATATTCTTTCCGACTTCTACTCGGGACATAGCGAGGGTTTGTATCCTCCCAGCGACGATGCACTTGCAGAATGTTTAAAGGGCCTACTTGAACTCCCCGGACTGGCTCCTGTCTATCTCATCGTGGATGCTTTGGACGAATGTCCAAATGCATCTGTCGTTCGATCTCCCCGTGCCGAAATCCTAAGCTTCATAGAAGAACTTGTCACAACACAAATTCAGAATCTGCGCATATGCGTCACTAGCCGACCGGAATTTGATATCAATAATGCCCTCAGTCCTTTAACTTTCCGCTCTGTTTCCCTGCACGACGAGATTGGACAGAATAGAGATATCGAGGGCTACATCAAGTGGGTTATTAACGCACGTCCAAAAAAGGGGAGGTGGAAAGAAGAGCACAGGAAACTGGCCATTGACGTCCTCATAAAAAAATCGAATGGGATGTAAGCCGTCGATACTGAACTCTTGATGACTCTTGCTCATTTCTGTGATGTAGGTTCAGATGGGCGGATTGTCAGGTGATCCACATTTGCGACTGCATCCCAGCACGTATCCGGCGTGCATTGGACGAGTTACCAGAGACGTTGGACGAGACATATGAGCGTACTCTGCGAGGGATCAATAAGGCAAACTGGGAATTCGCCCATCGCATGTTCCAATTCGTTTCAGTGGCTTTCCGCCCACTTCGCGTCAAGGAACTGGCTGACTTGCTCGCATTCGATTTCGAGGCAGGATCGATACCGAAATTTTATGAGGATTGGCTCCTGGAAGACCCAGCGGATGCCGTCCTGTCTACATGTTCCAGTATACTTGCCATTGTCAACGACCGAGGTTCCCCCGTCATCCAATTCTCACATTTTTCTGTCAAGGAATTCTTGACGTCCACCCGCCTTGCCGAAGGAAATGACATTATATCCCGCCGTTATTATGTTTCTATGACATCTGCGCATACGCTTGTAGCACGAGCCTGTTTGGGCATTCTGCTACATCTGGATAAGGACGTCACTAGAGACAGGTTGAAAGATTTCCCTCTCGCTGAATATGCTGCGAGGCACTGGGTGGATCATGCCCGGTTCGAGGACGTGTCGCGAAATGTGGAGGATGGGATGAAACAACTATTTGACCCGAGAAAACCACATCTTGCGATCTGCGTCTGGATATATGACCCGATGCAGTTCCAAATGACACGAAAAAGAGCGCTGCTGCCGCGGCCACTTCCCCGAACCTCCTTGCATTATGCTGCTTTTTTGGGCTTACACCCTGTTATAGAGTTCATCACCGAGCACTCACGGCATGTGTGCTCTCGAGACTCCAGCGACCATGCAACTCCATTGCATCTAGCCTCACAAGAAGGATACATGAAAGCTGCTTGCAAGCTTATCGAGCGCGGCGGGGATGTGACAGCCCGGAAGTGGGACGGGGAGACACCATTACATCTCGCGTCACAAAAAGGACACGTAGACGTAGCTCGCATGCTTATTGAGCACGGTGGGGATGTGACAGCCCGGAAGTGGGACGGGGAGACACCATTACATCTCGCTTTACAAAAAGGACACGTAGACGTCGCTCGCATGCTTATCGAGTGCGGTGGGGATGTGGCAGCCCAGAAGGAGAATGGGGAGACACCATTACATCTCGCGTTACAAAAAGGACATGTAGACGTCGCTCACATGCTTATTGAGCGCGGCGGGGATGTGACAGCCCGGAAGTAGGACGGGGAGACTACATTACAGTTGACTATCTCATAATGCATACAGTGTTCTCATGGTCCTTTACACACTCATAGGCAAGCTTCCTCAGATTGCATAGTATCCACTCACAACTTGGTATAAATTATTAATGGCCCATGTGTTGGAATCGAGCTCGCACGCGTGGCTCCTCCCTTTCCTAGTTTAGCACCATTCTTAATGTCATTTTGAGTCCTTCCATTCACCCCTCTAATGTCTTCCATTTACACCTGACATACATACATTTCTCGAGTATATAGCACTTGCAAATACACCCGGGCACCCTTGCGCGTTTGCCCACCTTCCCACTCTTTTCCCGCACGGCCGTTTTTCCAACACCATGGCCCATGTCTGGTAAAGATATGGGGGGAATTTGTTGATATCTGAGGGAGGGAGACAACTCAGACAAGCATTACCTTAGACTTGTTTTGGTCATATCTCCTTCATTTCTGAACCGATTTGGATGATCTTGGGCTTGTTAGAAATGCACGCGTCCCCAAGGGGTGTCGGAAATGCACAGCTCGACCGCGGCTCCTTTTTCACAGAAACAGCTCAGAGCCGTGGACTAAGTAAGTATGTAAGCAGGGGTATTTCCATATTTAGAAGTTGAATTACCATATATCGGTTGATGGCTTACATAACCTGAAAGGCTTAGCTTGAAGACGTCTGGCCTTCATCAGCGCTGTCGCGCATACTTCTGCGGGGCCTGTAAATCTGTCAGAGGATGGTGATGGCGTTTATCTCCTCTTATGTGGTCTGCAAGCGTGTGCGCAAATGTGGCACAAGCCACGGGCTGCTTGCACTGTCGGTTATACAGTAGCACTGGGCCTCCTGTTTGGAAATGCTGCCTTGGCCTTGTCTTACATGTGTCCGCGGGCCTTATAATTGCATCGAAAAATGTAAGAGCTAGTTCTTGTCTTGACTGAGGTCTTCCGAAAGGTGCACAAACATGGCACATGCAGCGGACTGCCTGCACTGTCGGCCATAGAACTAGGCCTCCTCACTCGCCAATACTGCTATGGTTCTGTCTTGCACTTGTCTGCGGGCCTTTAGGATGCACTCCAAGCCAGGTGAAACTGCTTTGACCATGTCTGTGAGCCACCAATGCATGCACTGCGGTGCTGCAAGTACTGGAATTGCTTCTGGGTGTGTGTCTGTGCTTGCCTCTGACCGTGCGCCTCGCTTGGAACGGGTCGCTGCTGCTGTGGGATTGGCTGGGATTGGTGGGAATTGTTTTTGTGCCCAGGCCTAGCATCTGTGTGTGCTGCGCACCACTGTTATCACTTGCACTGCTGCCGCTGGATCTTGCTATCTGAGCCTGGGCTGTCTGGACTGCAGCGCTCCAATCATGTTTGACATGGCCCGATCTGTGGCCCATGCCTGTCTGATTCTGGTATATAGAGGTCCTCCACTGATGAGCTGAGAAGCCGGTCTGTGGGAACAAACACCCAAATCAAACCAAGCACGCTCCCAGGCCAGCAGCAAGTTCTAGGGGTGTGAAGCGCTGCAAGGTATCGCGCAAATGTCCGCTGAAACCAAACTTCGCAGGCGGGTCCGTCTTGATCCTGAGGACTTAAGCATAGCTCCGCTAATGGCGCGGATGCGTGCGGCAGTCCCGGGAACAGCGGGACTGGTCCGGAAAGATGTTGAACGCGGCCTATCGTGCACGTGCGCGCGGACTTCACTACTTCCCAACCTTGGCTGCACTGGACCCGGAAGGTTCTCCTGAAGTTGCTAAGGGCGCGGACGCATGCAGCACACTCGAGGAGGCGAAGAAGAGCTGATGGGGAGAGGGTTCACCACTGTAGAACACAGCTTCCAGTGAATCTGAGACGATTGCATATTCTATGATGGTTTCTAAGGCTTTGTATCGTTCTGTCTGAGAAAATATGGCACTTCTAAGTTCATAATGAAGCCATATGATCATTTAGGAAAAGGGGTCGACTTTCAGAAAATCCGGGATCTACGACGGACTAACTACCTAACCCCGGTCCGGATTGCCGGCCCGACACCCCTTGCGGGTCCCCACGGGTAATACCCGTGCCCATCACTGCCTTAGAGGAATGACCTAACACAGCCACAGCAATTTCAACTTTCATTTTGCCAATTTTAATAAAATTACTACTGTCTTTAACCCTCATTTAAGCATCTATCAAATAAATCATACTATTTTTTACATTTTTTACTTTTATTGCAAGCACAGCAAAGCAATTATTGGCTTCAGGAACAGGAGAGGCCGAGAGGGCTAATGAAGACTGACAAACAAGTACAAATGGGCAAGCCATTGGAAATGGCATAAATCAACATAAATCACCTGTAGGCGACACATCAAACCATCTCTCTCTGTGTGAGACAGTGTGACTTTGCATTAATTACATATGTGTTGCCTGTGCTACACTACATGTTTCTATTGCTAATTTTGTTGAGACATGCGCATGTATGAGCTGATAGGTCAACTGACTGAATCACATATCTGTGTCTCAGACATCTGAGCTCCATGGTCCAAGGTGCCTGGATGTGTAGATCTGTGCACCTCAGCACATAACATAGTTATGCTCATATATGCACATATCACTATGACCACAGACATTATACTTTATATTAGCTTATATCTAGCTCATATACTTATGACATACCACTCATATGTAGGCTGATCATGCTCCACACTCGTTAGGTATATAAGTAGATAGTTTCACGCTGTATCACTTTAGTCTTGTGTATACTAACTGAAGTGAGTATGCCCTTTTACACTCCCTATGATATTCCTAATTGACTCTTTTGTAGTATGCTCTATTAGGTGACTACCATATGCTTAATACAGTCTTGTGTATACCGACTGAATATGCTCTATTAGCATTATCTGGCCTACACAGATCTCACTGCATTACAACACCAAGCATAGTTTGGTGCAGAGGTACAGATGACACAAAGAGAACTGGCAGATGACCAATCATGATACCATTCTTCGACTCCATTTCCCTTTACTTTGAGAAATGTACAGTACACATTAGAAAACAGACAATGTATTCACATCCCTCTATATAACAGTGTGACACAACACTTAGCCCAACTGTGCCCGGTCATAGACTTGCAGCTCACCTGGCTCTCCAGGCATTCTGCCTTGGGCTGAGGCCTCAGGGGCTTGCTTGGCTTCATACTTGCTGGGGTGGCAGGGGCCTTACTCACTGTGGCCTTACTTGCTGGGGCCTTCTTGGCCTCAGACTGGTGGCTTGCTTGGCTAGCTGGGCCTAGGCGCAGCACGGGCCACCGCTAGTATCTAAATAAATAAAAAAAATATAGGTCATCTGATTATGTGCACTCTTGCTTCTCTCCCACCATGCAGCTCCTCTTACACACGTTGACCGGGAAGACCTTCACGCTTGAGGTTGAGAGCTGTGATTATATGGGGAATGTTAAAGCTAAAATACAGGACACAGAAAAGTTCGTTTATATGTATCCACACTGGTGATGTTATACTGATGCATTAGAGTCGCTCAAAGTAGGCACTTATTGGCCGCTTAAACACCTACTTATATATCACTTATCCGTGTTTTACTGCCAAAGTCACAATAAGTAGATATAATAAGTGGCAAATAAGTGGCAACTTTGAACGCCCCCTCTCCAGGAATTTTACAATAAGTAGCAAATAATGAATTATTCTGTGCATTAGTAAGGTTCGGCAATGGGTTCAGCAACACTGACTGAGTTTGAATTACACCAAGTGATGAATTATACTAAGTCAAGACTCCTTGACCGGTTGACCTCCTTGTGTGCAACATGGCCCATACACCCTTCACGCTCAGAATTGTGTATTCAGACAAAGTTTGCATACACAGTGTAGACATTAGGATTAGATACTGTAAAACAATAACAACAGGGTCTAACACTACTGCACGCATACCCACATGCACACCCACACCCGCACCCGCACCCGCACCCACACCCACACCCACACCCACACCCACACCCATACCCCCACACGCACACCTGCACCTGTACCCATACCTGCATGCACACCTGCACCCACAAGCACATCCACATGTACATCCGCACGCACACCCATACCTGCACCTGCACCCGTGTTATGCGCAAGGACCCATTACTAGATTGGATCGGAGCCTTACTATCGGACACTACCCTTAGTATGCAGAAGACTGAACGATTACGTATTTCCGCGACCCGTATCATTGATTCGTGCCCCTCTGATCCATACACCCTTATACGATGTGACTCGCCTTCTGATAAATGACTCATAGTAAAACCACCCAAAACCCTTATTCAGTAATTAGAATCTTGTAGAGATCCGACCGTTACTACGATTATCTATAGCGTGTTATCTGGCTTGCTTTAGGGCAGTTACTTATGAACGCCAACCACAGCTGACGACCCGGAACATAAGAAGAATAGAAGAGGACAATAGATCACTCACTTATGGAGGCCGACTGTCAACTTCTATTCCTCATACTCATACACACTATACGACACCGCGTTTACACCCCCAGATCCCATATAGGTAGTAAACTCTACTCTTTGGTGCTGTAGTGTCCTATCCCTGATTAGGGGTGAGTTCAGGGGTCCACAATATCGCGTTTACAGTGTGGCCTGATAGAATTCGTAATTTATTACTTCCGGAACATGTATATAAACCCACCTTTGACGTCGAGAAGCCCTAAGCTTCTCTTGGAAATCAATCCCCTGTTTTCCATACTCAGACCCATCTAAAGGGGAAAGCCTTTAGCTCATCTCTTACCCAGAACCCTCAACGAAGCCCAAAGAAAATTTGATAGAGATTGGACTCGAGGAGGACTTTCAATTTCTCTTCGAATTCATTCCCTATCGTGGAAAAGGTTACGATCACTTGTCAAAACCTTTTCTACGACTTGTAGACAGTGTTGTAGTGGTAACTGACTATTACAACATTGCCTTCAAGGACGGCATTGTTGTTCGGTAATAATTACTACTGAACAACTAGGTTGTCCTTACAAAGATCATAGAGGTTATTAAGAGACCTTGTTATCGATTAGCGTTATACCTACTGTACCAAAGTAGACTGGTGGAATTATATCATTACGAACCCACCCTAGAAGAAAACTTACAAAACATATTGATCAGAGGATACACCTTACAGCCCAACCTCAACTAAATAGGGTTTACCTACTACAGTACTATAGCGAAGAATCTCCATTGATACGACTCTACGTTAGAAGAAGAACTCCTAGAAGAAACTAAAAACAACTCCAGTTGTTTCACAAGCACCAGCTTGCGCTTATCGGATATAAGTGGCACAAGAAGGATCCATATCAAACAGATCATACGGCCATCGCCAGAATACGCACAGGGCGTAACAACCCGCACGCACACGCACACCCGCATGCACACCCGCACCCGCACACACACCCATACCTGCACCTGCATGCACACCCGCACACACACCCGCACTCTGCATGCACACCCGCACCCTGCACCTGCACACATACCCATATCTCGCACCCACACCTGCATCCCACACCTGCACCTGCACCCACACACCTACACCCACCTCACACCCGCACCCGCACGTGCATGTGCACCAACACCCTGCACCCACACTAGGGGCACACAGTACTGAAAGGGTTTCATGATGTTGCAGGAGTGGATTGTCGTCTTGAGGTCAAGAGGTCGGACATGGAGGCGATGACGATGAAGAAAGGTGTGACATAAGCAGCCTAAACCCACAACCGCGAGAAAAATCGGGAAGTCAATCGGAGTTCAGATTCCGAATAAGTGGCCCAATAAGCAATGGCAATAAGTGGGCCAATAAGAATAATCGTCAACAAAACTCATTATCCTTCTTATTATTCTTATTGCTCTCCTTGTTGTCTTCCTTATCAAATAAGTAGAAAAATAAGTGTCATTATAATCAGCCAATAAGTGGCTACTCTGAATGACCCTATTATACACTCCCAGCATCCCTATCGATCAACAACGTCCGCATGCTCCTAAATGCTTAAGGTAATATCAGCATTGACTATATTCTCAGGCCTCATTTTCAATAATCGTCAACTTGACGATACACTTATGCTCGCGGACTACCTCATCAAGAAAGAATCCACGATTCAGCTCCGTAAGCAATACTCTGTTATTGCTTTGCCACTCTGATTTCCAACGCAGTTTTTCGTCTCTCCGGTGGTGGCTATCCGCAATATATATTGACGAAGGCCGTAGAGCTTAACAACGACCAGGAGACTGTCGAGTCCAAGTTCTACCCTCTTTATAACAAGATATTGAATTACTGGTTCACTCCTGCTGACGGCTATGATATCTGCCCTCGGTGGACTATCCCAGACACCCGAAAATCGGTCGATTTCACCATTACGTTTGTTACTGAGCTTCACCAGCGACCGTTACTTCTGGTCGAGATCAAGCCCCCATCGGACTTCCACGTAGATTCGGGACGAGAAGTAGCTATCATTGAAATTATACAGCGTCTGGATGAAATTGGCCCGGCTAACCAGCATCTGGATCGACTATATGCCATTTCGGCAATTGGGAAGAAGTGGAGAGCATGTTATATTTCAAAGGGCAATGACAGCAGGGGTGGACAACCCGTACGGGGTGTCGCTAATACAGCCTCATTGAGGTCTGCAGACATCGATTGTTGGAATCCTGACATTACATCCGATGAATCTTTCACTGCACTTCAAGGCATAGTGACGACAATCAAAGGCCATGTTACCTAGTCCTTTCGGCTATTACGTCTCATGCTCCCCACCTCCGAGTCTGTTTTATTCTTTCGTTCCAGAATGTTCATAATACAAATGTAAATGTACCTCAATCCCATCCGAAGTAGTGTCACGATTGCCTCGGCTGGCTGAGCTGCAAGTCGGCTCTTACAATAAGCTGCGGTTCGTGGCTCAACCGATGTATAAATTTGGGAAAAATTGAATTCTAAATCGATTCAGCGACGTCGACGTCGAATACCCTAAGAACACACCTTGGAGTACCGCAATACAATGGTTGTGCCGTTGGACGGCTCAATTCGACGTCGTTACACGATTCCTCTTGCACCACTCAGGCCAGGGTGTTTAAGAGTTGCAATAAGCTCCTCTAATGAGAGATCGCAGATGTTACAACCCGTCCCTGGTATAGATAGTAGTTTTAGTGCGGCCCGGGTAAATATTCTTGTTCTCGGCGCACGATTATCGATCGCAGCATCCCTCCAGCTCACTCACAATTGGCCGAATCATGATGACGAGGGCCTTCCCGGCACCGGAGGGCGATTACACGATAGCTCGATATAAAGTGCGCACACAGCGGATGCGATCTGTGCTTGAAGATGGTGGAATGGTCACGGTCTCCCTACATCATCACAATGGAGCAGACGAGGGCGAGGCGATCATGATGATAACGTCGAGCTGCGATGGCTACGCAGCGGTCCGGAAGACGCTGCATCCAATTTCCTGAAGTGTCCCTCTCCCAATATCTCGCTACCGCTGTCCCCAAGCCCCCATTCAGGCGTCGCAGCTTTTCTCCTTCCCCCCATGTCCAGTTCATAGTAATTCCATGATCACGCTCATATCCGGACTCACATTCGGACTCATAATCGTGGTTGCATAACGGCTTCTCTTGCGACCTCCAGGCTCCAGGCTCCAGTCCCCATGTTCTTCTCTGTGGTCGGCATGTAAAGTCACTAGCGGTGGCCCGTGCTCCGCTCGGGCACAGCTAGAGAGCAGCGCGCTTAGTCAGCCCGAGACGGGAGCGTAGCAAGGCAGGGGGGCTCCTTGAACCACCGTTGGCTTGGGGCTACACTGATGGACTGGGGAATCTTGACTTCGATGTAATCGGGCTCCTGATTCGCTAACTGGGGACCTCATACTGATCGTCATCATCATGTTGTTGTCTGCACGGATCGGCGGTAGGTATGAGAAGACGGGTATAATCGTGCGAAAAGTAGAATAGTTATACAGTTAACTTGAAGCAAAGTGGAGGGGAAAGAAGAAGAAATGAGGTATCGCAAAGGGTAGAGGCGTTGCGATGGAGGCAGTGAATTTGTCTATATTTGTTGATTTTTTTTTGTAGGAGGCGGAAGAGGGAGGATGAATGGATGAGACAAGGAACCCTCAGGCGTGCAGTGCGGGGACTAATGGGGGTACAGTAATGACACACGCATTGGTGGGGTTACCTCGAGGCAAGGTCGGAAGGGGGCCTTCGAGCAAGGCACCAGCTTTGAACCTTTCGGCAAATAAAAGGAAAAGCAGGAACAAGTCGCGCACCCGATACACCGTTGACTTTACACCTTTTACAGTGCACAAATAAAAAATATGGAAATTTCACGACATTATTGACCACAGCACCGTCCCGAGCAGCGAACGCCACTTCAACACACCTCTCCCACGTGTTACGTAGACCCAAATTAACTATAGTGGCCAAGGAGGTGTCGGACTTGAGGTGGGAAAGGTCCCTATTGATGGCTCAGAGAGAGTAGAAGATACCTTGGCCGTCAGATGAGGCGAGGCCATGGGTAAGGAATTTGATAGAGCTCTCGCGTGTTTGTTCGGTAGCATCCATCTTTCGGACGTCGAAAATGCAAAATAGGCGGCTAGCGAGAGCGAGGACGAGACGGTGGCCGACGGTGTCCATGAAGTAGACGCGTTAGAGGAGCTGGTGAGAGGATGGCTGGGAGGTGGTTGCTCGGGGGTCCCAGGAACTAGTGGTGATGGCATCTGAGAAGAGAACATGAATGCGTTAGGAGCGATGGAGGGCGGAGGACATCGAAGACCGGGACGGACTTGCTTCGCTCGAATAGCTTGATATCGCATCGTCGTGTTGGCCAAAGTCGTGAATCTTCTCCGACTCGAGTTCTAGTCTATTAACAGTAAGGAGAAAACATGTGAATCATGCATGATGTGAAACACATTACTCTCTCAGCTGATCAGTGACGCGTCCACTTCCACTATACGCGTGCGACGCGTCTAGGAAAGTAGTCGAGAGGACGGTCGCCCGATGATCGAACTTTGTCTTTTCCTCGTTAGCTGCGATGTCATACAGCCTTACCCGTCTGAATAACGATTGTAGAGTGGCTTGGAGAAGACTGAACAACGGGGAAAAAGAAGGGAACACACCGAATCCCATGCGGAAACCAACAACTGGTTGGAGCTTGCTGGTGAGAATTGGAGACTGGAAATGGTATCAAATGGTGGTGCGTTTATTTCTTGTTGAGGCTCTAGGATAGATATTTTTCGTTGTTGAGGCCGCAGATAGCAATACTCACTGTGTTGATGTGGACACCCGGCCCGCGACGGAGGTCACGGCGACCTCCTCTTAGCGGTCACGTACGCATATCCTCGCTCGCTTCGGGACAACGATTCGACGTGTAAGCTCGACACCCCTTCCTACCATTTTCCCCATTGTGGTACCTTGATGCGGTATCGTCATCGCCTTATGATTGAGATGTCAACAGCTTCACGTTGTTGGCAGATAGGGGACAGTGAGTGATTGACACGACACAGGAATATATCAAGCGGTGCTCATATCTTGCGCGGGATAGCAATTTTCCTGTCCAAGTACGTAACTACAGTTCAGGCCGAGGAAAACCAGATATCCATTAGAGTGTACATGATACTCAATAAAATACCAATACAATACCGAATCGAGGGGTATATCTACGTAAAGGTATCAAGTGTAAACATTTGCATGCTCACATAAACGCTCTAATAAAAATAATAATAGTAAAAAGGAGCACAAACACGAAGCTGAAAAAAACTGGTGCGTGCCCCTTAGATGTAGTAGCAGACGATTGTCTATGCTGCCAGTGAGATCTATCAATGATTCGATGCAACCGGTCCCCGGTGTGATTACGCTCGAGGATGAACTGTTCATTCAGGCGCTGTTGCACGTACATTCAGTAAAAATATGGCCAGCAGGAGCACAAGCGTACGACTGACCAGAGGGTGCAAACTCCCGAACTTGGAAAGACAAAAATAGCATCGGCAAGTTAGAATCAGTAGAAACAACAGAGGAGGATAGTACCTGCACTGTCCGAGATTTGAACTCAAAAAGACCTTTTGACGCATACTTCCGCTCCAACCTGATTCTCGTCTCATGCGGCAGCTTCGCACTGTAGGTCTTGAACGCAGTCCTTGCCTTCCACACACGCTTGAGGGCCAGCATCGAAAGGCGCTTCCTACAAAGGACATATTGATTACATCCTCGGATCAAGAATTTAAGTACAAGTACATACCTCAACTGGTGATCCAGGTCCTCCACGTGGATAAACGGGTTCTCCCCTACGTGACGTTAGCGGACCATCACAAGGGTTACCATTCAGACACACTCAATATCTCAACCAATTCCTTATGGATAGCGTAGTAAACATGACATCCAATTTACTTCAAGGTAAGCAAAAGCGCGTACTGCGGTCATCCCTTCGCCTTTGTCTTTGGTGTCTTCCCACGTGTTCTCGTTGAAAGAGCATGCTGAAACGGATATCTGCACCGGTGTGACGATTGGTCGACAGGCAACTTAGCAACAAGGAAGAAATGTCATACCACGAGAGGACCGCTCAGCAATTCGCATTTGCGGAAACAACTGCCGCAACGGCAGCGTGGGGTAGGTGGTCCATAAGCGTTCCGGGCACTCTTCGGTTTATTTGCCACGAGGGACTTCGGACGTACGACTACACGCGTGGTGGCAGCGGCGCGCTTGAAGGCGGAGTGGGGATGAGGGTTATTACGCATAGCCCAGGGATGCAATGCCGCATCACTGTGACGGCGCTTCCCCGCATTATAAGGTGTCGAAGGCTTCTTTTCCCTCTCCGAGACAGCTTGAAGGTCGGGAGGATGAGACAGATGCAGAGTGAAATAGACTGAAAGGCATACATTGAGAGCGCCTGCGTCTGAAGTGGTGGCCATCGTAATGCTCCAAGTTGAGGAGCATGCCTGAATTGCAGGTGTCAAGGATGGCCTGTAAGGGTTACTCAGATTGACATATTCTAGCGGTCCTCGACCGCGAGTGGTACAAGAAGCCTTACGGTCAAGCGACAATCCCTGGGAAGTGGGTCAACGAGGTGTTTGCGAATGTCCTGCGGAATTTTCAATGGTACCGCACAATTGTTGAAAGAGTAACACTCACGCAGTCTAGGATCTTCTCATTATCGCATGTGAGAATGTCTGATACGATAGTCAGTTATTTGGTCAGAACAATAGACAGCGGCTAAAATCGGATCTACACGCACATGCGTGGTTGTCCCCTACGTCATTCCTGCCACCGTGACCGGCGTCTATTATATTGAAATAAGATCAAGAGACGACGACAAAGTGGCGCAGAAGCTCACAATAGAAGACGAAGACATCTCCGGGAGTTGCATTTGTAACGAGATCGCACATAGCCTGCAACTTAATTTGTTTATTTTGTCAGCGTGAGTAAACGTGCAGCCGAGAGCACCTCGCGAGAAAAAAAAAAAAAAACTCACGATATTTCTTTGGACGGCCAGTGTTTGGTGCCCTTGTTCTTCTCCTCATCGGTCATCACAAAGATGTCCTCTTCGCGATAGTGGAAGAGGTCTATGATCACGACCGATTCAAAGGTGAGAACACAGTAGAGTCGATTAAGCCCACCAATCAGAGCGGTCTTCATCCTCTTTGCGTCATTGAATGGACCCACAAGGGGATTCGGACGATCAGAACTGTCTGGGAAGATAAATAGCCTATGCAGAGAAGCAATGCCTTATAATTGGGAGGGAGGGTACTGGGAAGCACGCAGGGGTGGAGGACGTTGAGGAAATGGGGGGCCTCAAGACTGTCATGGTGTGGATGAGGCCAAATAGTTCAAGCTGGGGGCCCCTTTAATATGTCCATTACACAACTACAGCGCCCGTTTAATAACCGACAGATACCTTTGGTAAGTCGGATGGAGCTCATTGAGGCGATGATTCCGCGGAGCAAGAGCAACGTGTGTATTTGAATGAGTGGGCCCGGGTACAAGGACTTATAACAAATTGAATCGGCTCTCTCCATTGGGTCCTGAATTCGTAATCGGATGCTTTGCACCCGTGATGGAGGGTACAACAGGTACTGTAGTGAGTTCGGATCCACATGCGATGATGAGAGAGGCGTGGTGACGCCGTGGTTTGGCGCTGATATACGCGGTGCAGACCGGACCGGTTAATCCGTGTCCTTTATGATCGATGATCGACCACTACACTAACTTACTATCATTCCTCATGCATCGCGACCTTTAAGGTCGATACGACACGTGTAGAATTATACAAACGTGCCGACAAGGATAGATGCAACGTGCGCGACGGGAGAGTTGGGGTGTCACTTCAGTCGGCTGTTATCCGTCCACCCCCTGACCCTACTTGGTTGCAGTGGCGTAAGTGTAAGACGAAAACCCTTGGCCCCGCACGTCCAGTCGAAAAGTGCATCTGACGAAGAGGTTCAGTTCACGTTGCCTCTTATTTTTCGTACACGATTTGGTTCCTTCACTTGTTTACCGCGGGCATGCACGTTTCAACAATATCACCTCTCATATGATTTGTTTCCACCAATTGAACTTACAATACTTCCTAATTAAACAACCATCAACTGCTGAGCGCTGACGCTCAGTTCGCTCAGTGGCGGGGTCAAGTGGGGCTGAAAGCCTACTTGAAGTTCGGAAAGAAAACCTCTCGGTGTCGGCGGGTTACGACTTATTTCCGTTGCACACGAATACAGCACGCGTTAGATTCCAACTGAAGCAAAGCCCGATCAAACCATGATGGCAGCGGGGCAATAGAGATCAGGCAAGGGCCGAGAGTGTTATCGTTTCACAGCAGTCGTTCCGTTCCGTTGCTTTTGATAAGCGCGGAGGCAAGCAAATATCCCTCATTCTGACTCGTCGCCGCACCGAGAGTAACGTACGAACTTCCGGGACGGCATCGTCACAGAGTGGGGCAATACTACGGGATAACGATCATTGACACTGCGACGCTTCAATCACGATCTACCGTCAGGGTAAAGGGAACAGGGTACGTATCGGTATTCACGCGGCCCAACTTACAACCAGAGCAATAAAGGCACGGCACTGGCACAGCCCGCAGCAGTACACAAATACAATACACTAGGGCATAATGAATGGGCTTGGCAAAATTGATCGGGAAGCGAAGTAGAACGAGTCATATTGAGGTACTACAGTCGTAAATACTTAAATCTGAACGAATTCTCAAATTACTCACCGCACGTGTGCGCGGCGATGCAATGCCAAAGGAAATCGTCTGTAACACATACAAGGAATGGTCAAAGAGGGCCCGAGACCTCGTTTGACTGGAAAACGCAAGTGAAGGGAAAAAATAGTACCAGAAGAACGGAGTCAACAAATTAAACATCGAGGGTGAGGGTGAGTTCGAAAAAAAAAGGAGGGAGGGAAACGCGCGCTAAACGCGATGTAAAGTTCAAACGTTCAGACACGATAACGAATCCCGAGTCCTCCGAACGAGGTTCTCCAAGGGTCGTTGCACAGCCAACGTGGAATACTTCCTGCAGATATCTAGATATCGAAATAAAGAATAATTTTCAGTTTTTTCCAGGGGGTCGCAGCCAACACAGCTCGAAAAAAGGATAAAGTAATTACACACCATTGGTTCGGGGTTCTTGAGCAAGTAATAATATAACCCCTTCCAGAGAATGACAGAACCCACTACGATAGATGACCGGATGGTAAGTACAGCCTCAGAAATGGCATCGATTGTACAGAACTGGTCATATTGCGACCATTTTCCGCGAATCCTGAACCAAAAAGTCCAAATGCGACGAGACGGCGGGTGGGGGCCCCGTTGGGGGTTTGTGGTTCGAACCTCGGAATGGCATAATTCACACTGAAGCCTGACTGCGGAAATTTGGATCATTGTAGAAGTGAAGGGGGCGAATTGTCAGTCTGGATCCGGCTGCTCCTCCGTCCAATCGCGCTCGAGAATGAAGCGATCGTCCAGGCGCTGTTAAAACAACATAAGTTAAGCAAAAAGACATCCCGGGAATGACGAGCGCGACATAAATGTCGACGTAAACGCTTCAAAATATGAGCTGGATGCGCTAAACTCACCAAAGGGCGTAGGCTGCCGAACTATAGTATCAATCGAGTGGGAATCAGTAAAAGAGGCATACTCAACATGGCGGGCGCGGTCGCACCTGTGCTGTCTGTTCGTTGAAGTCAAAGATACCCTGGTCTTGAAACTTCTTTTTCAATTCCTCCTCCGTCCCGGCGTCACGCGCCAAGATGGCGGAACGCAGCTGTGGCCTTCTTCACGCGCTTAAACGACAGTTTCGATAGGCACTTACTATTCGAAGGAGTTGGGCCGTTCAGCCCTAGAATATACGAAAAAATAAAGCTCACAAGCACTTACTTGAGCCGCTGGTTCAGGTCACCTAGTTTGATAGAAGGGTCTTTCTCTATCATGTTGTTAACAACATCAATTATCGCAAAGGTGCCGAACGGGCTTACTCATGATCCTGATCAATTTCTAAAGTTGGCCCCGGGTTAGTCAAAATGATCTATTCGCTCGAAGATACAGGGAAAGCAACGCACGTCGGTCATGCCCTTTCCCTTCCTCGTACTATCTCCCACGTCCTTTGGTCTTCTGCGCATGGTGACAGGGAAATCTGTACCTGGTGAGAGTGGACTCGAAAGACAAGGAGCAAACCCGTACCACATCAGGGGCATCCGAAAGATCATGGTCACGATTACAAAGGTTGCAATGCACCAGTATGGAGTGGGAGTAGGCGGACGTGATTCCTTTTCACACTTCTCGGACTTGGACCTTTTTGCTAGGCTCTTGAGGCGTATAATTACGAGTGTGGTCGTAACGACGGAGCAGAACTTCCTACGGAGAAACGCAGCATGTGCGATGACAGGTGCCCGCAGCTTCGGTGTGACGGCGTAATGCTTTCTTACGATTCCGCGCCTCACTGAATGAGCTTGACGGTTGCGAAAAAATATGAGAACAAGTAAAGGAAAGTTGGAAGTGGTACAAAGCCTACATTGACAACGCGGCCGGCGGAGGAAGTTGTGACAGCGGTAGTGATTCAGGGCTAGGAGTGGGCCAGAGTAACACGCGTCCATGATAGCCTACAAGTAACCTCAGCAACTCTCAATGACTAATGATGATACAGGGATCTCACCGTGAGGCGGGAGCCCCTGGGAAGTGGGTCGACAAGGTGCTCGCGAAGGGTCTACATGAAGATCAATATCGAACGGCCAATCGACGATATGGATACCACTCGCATTGTCAAAGATTTGGTTGAAATCACATGCAATGATATCTGAGGTGGTAGTCACTTTATTAGGGAACGAAGAAAAGAAAAAAGACGAGAAGGAAGGTCGGTTCAACACGCACAGGTATGGACATCCTCGACGTTGTTGTTCATGGACACTTGCCGATCACAATGGCCTGCATCTAAGGATAATCGGTCAAGAGGGAAACGGGTAGCGCTGGAGCCTTAGCATACAATAAAATATGAACACATCTCCGGGGGATGCGCCGCGGACAAGATTATCGATAGCCCGCAACTGTAAAATTTGGGTTGGGAATTCTACTTGGATCACCTCCAGTGGAACCGAACGTACGATATTTTCAGCGGAGGGCCACATATCAGTGCCTTTGTTGCCTTCTTCATCCGTCATGACAAAAATATCTTGCTTGCGATAGTTGTAAACCTCTATAGCAGCGGAATAAACTACAGTGAGAGGGCGATAGTAATCATTGAGCCGCACCCTTCATAGTTTCCCCCATGGCCTTCGCATCATTCACAGGGCCTTTAAGTTGGTAGTCAGGATCACCTGGCCCCGAACCGTCAGGACTCGATGTGTAGTTGATGCCAATTGCGAGTAGCTTATAGTTGGGACGTCGCGCGTCGGGAGACCTGGACTTGCGAAAGTGGGGGATGTGATGGGGTTGGGCCATGTTATGCGGAGGACTACTAGCAAGACTCGAGGGCTCGTAACGCCCAATGCAAGTTGGGGTATATATATCATGGAAGAGACCCGGGGAGATGGATATCAGGATCACGGCTGTGCAGGCACAAGGGATGAGCGCCGGTGGATGGGGAATTAAAAAGAAAGCGGCACGGAGCTAGCGTGCCACCGGTACGACGAATGTTGGAGTGCCCATGTCAAAGTGCATGGTGTTGGCCGCAAGATACGCATGTGAGCAGACACAGACGGCCCCAGTTGTTGATGTTGATAAAGATAACTGCGACGGTTCGTATCCAGGACGCGGACCGAGTCAGCCGACCGCGCCGTCGAGCGAGCACTGCCACTCAGGCAGCTTTTCTTCATTTTCATTTTCGTACGTACGTCGCCGTCGCCCTTGCGGCGGTGTCAGCGTGCATGATCTAATCCGTCCTAACTTAATCTTAATGTGACATGTGTCAACGCGACCTCCGTCCCCAGATAGCCTTGTTGGTCGAGAATCCGAGGCACCAGAGGATAGGACACAATACAAGCAATGGACTAGTATGTATTCATATGCTAATGGAGGTCCATTTTGTGCCAGGGCACGGGTTCAGCTCCACGCGAGGGCTCTGACACATTAACGAGGCGCACCACGAGGTCCACTGTACTGTATCACCTCGCCCCCCTCTGTCAAACGGCTTCACAGCCTGTGGAGTTATCTGGCTTGGCAACGTGTTCTGCCGGCATGGCAAGGCTAGAGCAGGAGAGGTTATCAAAAACAGGTTTTATTGGCCTCGCATATCGCCTTATCCGACCCTGATAGTACCCTGACCACCCCTACGATACCAACTACTCGAGTACGTAAAAGGTGGCTGCACTGCAACAGCGCTCGCACAGGATACTGTTTCCGAGTACAGTGCTGGTAAGTTACAAGTCCTGCAATATACGGTATAATTTTCGCCACAGTCAACCCGAAATCGCGGACCCCCATCCACCCTGTTTTAGTCCCCGTTTAATTTTTTTTTACAATACTACAAGGAGACTTTGAAGACTTCGACATTGTGGACCCCTCGATCACGACGACACGGTCACACGGAAACGAAATCCCGAAGTTTCAGTTATACCAACTCGTGTCGATTCTGTCGAAACCCAACCAGGCGATATTACAAGACCGTTGTATTCGAGGTTACTATTACTGTATTATCCGCCCTTGTGCAGTAAAGCTGTGAAATATCGATACCAATCGCTCACGCCATAAAGCAAGTCCGGATCTCCTGACGCGGTCTGAATGAAATCGACAAACGATACTGCTTCTGACCGAGATGTCGGGACACCCCTCCCAAGGACGGTACAGTAGGTATAACTTAGTAGAGGGGCACAGTGCCAGGGCACAATCTATCAATCATTACTTGTAGAATGGAAGCCACCGCGTATTTCGTTTCACCATCACTGTACTGTAAGGGTAATCAAGGCACTATCAACGCCCCTCGGCAAACCTGGCGACGGTCAGAATCCACTACCGCACTACGCCAATTGTACAGTATGTAAATGATACTTGATGGGTATTGTACTGTGCCCGTGCTTGTGCGGCAATACATCGGAGACTCGGAAGAGAGCGACAGATCGCACAAATTTACAGTATCGCCTGCATATGATAAGTGAGCGCGGACGGAACATATCAGTATGGAACAAAGATCCCCGTTCTCGATTCGGATCGCGCGCGCTCATCAGACTGAATATAATAGTTAGATTCAATACAAGTTTTGGTGAAGTCCATGCACGAATAAAGAGCGATGAGGAGGTTTCTACAGTAGGACAGATACAAGCATTTGAGTGGAACATTAAGGGACGCGTCATCATTAGATTGGAGGGGAGAAAAGAACATCAACAAGAGTGGGGCGTGCGCTGTGATCGCATACGTAAAATGACGGAAGTGAAAATGAAGAAACAAAGCAGGAAATTAAAGCCGTCGTGCGTCAAGCACGATCGTCCGAAACTCATCAGAGTCGCCATCAAGCCACCACCATCATCTATATTGTAGTAGGGGCACACGCCGGGCGAGAGATAGCCGGCCTTGTCTGGTCAAAGACGAGGCGGCGATAATGCGATAGAAAGGACGAGCCGGCGTGCGAGCTCTTCTCTTTCCGATTCAACTTAGACCTGAAGGACGTCCTGCATATCCTATTAAGCAGAAGCCATCAACCTCCGCCGAAAAAGAGGAATGGAAGAGTGGAGACAAACCAAGGGAACGAGACTACTCAGCTGAATGAAATGAAGACAGAAACACGCCGCAGGACAGTAAGTTACGTAAAAAAGAACGGGTGCAGATGAGCCGCAACGCACCAGCGGAGTTTGGAAGTTGTCCATCTCGCCTTCGAAAGTTTCGGTTTCATCAACCTCTGCCTCCGCGGACAAGGGTTTCTCCTCCAGACACGGGTCCCTTTGCGCCTGCGCCTGTTTTTTCTTCGCCATTTCGACGACCGCGTGTTCCTTCAGTTTCATCTTCTCACTTCGTGTCCATTCATGCAACTGCAGCGCGGTGGCGTGGAGCTTGAAACTGTAACGTGGAATCAAGGCGTTAGTATCTAAAATCGACGACCGTCAGAAACCTACTTGACATGCGTCATCAGGTCTTTGTATGACGGACGTTGGTTCTGCTCTGAACGACATAGAGACCATTGTATGAGTTGCAAACAAGGTACAAAGAAAGTAATTGTGCGCCTACCGAGAAAACTACATACGATTCGGGTCAACGAACCATCATAGGCCTCCCAAGATCGTTGATTATCCGAGCACGCTGACAATGACACCTAAATGACCAGCAGTCAGACGTAGGGCTTAAGTAAGAGGCATAGGGCATAAAGGAAACACCGACCACGGTTGGGGCATTCGTGTTCGGGTCAGGTTTGCACCACCCATCGCAGGCCAAGCGCGACGTGGGTGACGCACAGAACAGCGGCGAAGACGGCAGGTAATAATCACGTAAATGACGTGCGGCGACTTCCATCGGGGAGGGTGCGACGCGTCTATCGACGCTCAGTGGGATGCTGACGAAAATAGGGCAACACGGAGGGTTTGCCCTCTGTAGGCTTGCTTTGCGCCAGGACACTGGAGATCCCTGGTGAAGGATAGGGAGATGGATTCGGGAGAAATGGATCCTGGATATCTGGGAGCGTCATGTTGCGTCAGCATACAAGAATAGGTTCCCCAACACGGGGTCCGAAAGACTACTCACACGCAGCATTTCTTCTTACTTTCCGATGCTATTAGTTTAGTGTCGAATGATTATCATAATGAACTGCACATACCTGTCACGTTTTGCCACGAGTTCGTACGACGCTTGCCCTTGGATCGCCAGGGGTAGAATACAGAGTTGCAGTAATAGTGGGGGAGGTCGAGAAGAGTTCCGGAATGACAGGTGTCCAATAAGGCCTAGATAGATGGTCAGCAAATTCAAGACAAGAGGGATAACGGACTCACGAAGAGAGAGCTGCCCGCCGGTAGAGGTGTGACGAGTATATCGTTAAGTTCCTATACAGGTCACTTAGCCTAAGCCCTGACGCGTCAAGTGGGGCGGTATCTCACGTTGTCTATGATAATTTCATCATCAATGGTGATGATGTCTGCCAGCGAGTTGGTGAGCCCTCTCCGTAAGGTTCTCAAGGGAACTGTAGAAGATGCTTACACTCATCCAAAAAGTCTTCTTCATTAAGGTCCTTCGACGGTTGCTGATTGGAATGTCCAGAATCTGGCCCCGGCGATGTGTTGAGTTGGCGGAAAGGACATACAAAGATGGAGAGAAGCGGTAAAAACTCACAAAGAAACGTGAAACGGTCCCCGGGAGCCGCATTCACAACGAGGTTCTTCAATTCGCGCAGCTAAAGCCCGCCCAAAGTCCGAAGTCAGTCCCATACAGATCGGGCCAGGGAAGAACAAGAAAAAAAATGCACTGACGATGTTTTCGCGCGTCGGTTGGAGGTGAATGGGGAAAGTGGGGTCATCCTTGAGAACGGTGATGTCCTCTGGTCGATATCCGTAGGTCACTTCATACGGGGTTAAGTATTATGACGTTGAGGGTGTCACTGCGTGCGTACCTATCAGCACGTTTCTATACCGATCAACGTCCTGGTGCGTGTTGAGGAGCTCGCCACCGTACGATATGCCAATGAGGAGTGCACGGCATCGCCCGGACTGAACGGGGGGCTTTGCAACCTGTGCTGTTACCTCGGCAGTGGGGACAACGATGTTATCGGATGGAAGGCCTTCTTCGATGTCGGTGAAGCGGACACGGCTGCACGTGAGCCGACGCAGCAGGTTTCCTAGGCGGTGCGAATGGGAGGCAAGGGAGGAGGTCAAGGAGGACAGCCCGGTACTTCGTGGCGAGGTGTTAGTGTTAGGTGGTCGTCGCGGACAGGATGTTGGGACAGGAGATGAATGGGGGACCATGGCACTTGGTGGGCAACGGAGCTAAGGCGGGGGTGAAAAGAGCAGAGATGGGGGGGTTGTGGGGGAGATGGATTAATGTAGCCATGGGGAGAATATAAGTATGTAAGTGAAGGCTGTTGAGGGTGAAGGATGTGGAGAACACGAGTTGATGTCAGACACTGCCGCGACTGCATGTCCTCAACGTGGGAAACCGAAAATCAAACACGCCGTCGCCGTAGTAATATAATGTAATATTACATCGGTACCCGATGCGTATTATTCCAATAGGGTATTCGGTACCGTTACAATGTATGGTATTCTATCAGTAGAAATAAGTTAGACAGTTTGGTGGTCGTAGCATGTACAGTGCGGCAGTTCCGATAAATGGTGTATAGATAGGAAACAGATGAAGTCGAGGCGTGTCACAACCAAATGGTGTCATTCATGTTCTGATCAGTCGTCAGAGGCTTGCGATAGGCAACAATAACGAAACAAAAGAATGCTCACAAGTTTCGCCAGGCTACTCAGCTGTGGCTCCTGGAAGTTATTCAGTTCGCCATCGAAACCGGGCCCTTCTCCGCGCGCCGCTTTCTTTTTCTCCTGCAGGGTATAATTATGCAGGGCACGGCAATTCGCATGCAATTGGAAACTAAAAAGGGTGTAAATGCAATCGGATAAGCGAAGTCGGTCATAGAACGGAGGGCGGTGGCGTACTTGACATGGGACATTAGAGCTCCGTATGATGGCGAAGGCTGCTTTTCTGCGATCAATCATCTCGGTCAGTCTCAGTTCTCTCTCCGTAGCACAAAAAAGGCAAAATTCAAACGGAAGACGAGCTTACTAAGGAATTCACATAGTACCACCGTCAGTGATCCCCGTGGACCTTCCCAGGCTCGCTGCAGGTCAGCGCACGCTGATAAAGACACCTGGTTGGTGGGTAATGTTATTAACGTCATTTTCATCCACACGACTCGATACTCACCACCGTTGCGCGCGGAATCACATCGTAGCCACACCACCCATCACATCTCACTCGTGAAATGGGTGACATGAATCGCCGCGTTGGGGATAGAACTGACATGTTACCCCGTCCGTCCGCTTCCACAGATTGTTTACGCTGATTCGCTGAGAGGGCGCCGCCGACGTTTGTATTGATTTGTAACGGCGAGCCTGCATGTGTGTCGCTCTGCCTGTGTTGGCTGCCCATCACGCTGGCGATCGAATTCGATTGCTGAGATCCTGAGCCGGGACGACTGATGAGGCCAAACGCTTGACCACGCACTTTGAACTGTCGTCAGAGTCGAAATAGCAGAATAGGAAAGGGGGGACACATACCGATCTTGTTATGCATGGTTTTTGTACGGCGATTGCCCTTTGATAGCCACGGCACATAAATATTGTTGCAGTGATAATGGGGAAGATCGAGCATGGTGCCACTGTGACATGTATCGAGGATAGCCTAAGAGACAATGAATGGATAAACAATAACGGAATAACAAGTGCGAGTCACTTACAAAGAGGGAGGAACCAACAGGGAGATCCTTGACGAGAATATACTTGAGCTCCTATGAGGGGCGTTAGGGAATAGGCGTTTCTTGTAGGCAAAGAGAAGGTCTTTACGTTGTCAATGATGCGTTGCAAGTCGCATGTGATAATCACTGTGGAACCTAGGTCGGCGTCATCCCAATGGACTATAAGAGAAGGCATACCTTCGTCCTGACCATCTTCCTCCTCCTCAATATCGTCAAACGAAGGCTGCTGATCAGAGTGACCCGAGTCTACATTGAAGGCCAAATTATGAGTTAATATGATATGCCAGGGTGAGAAGGAACACACAATGGAAGGTGAACCTGTCTCCTGGAGCAGCACCGGAAACGAGCTGCTTGAGTTCACGGATCTGTCGTGCAGCATGGGTAAGCGCCGACTGAAACGCACGCCGGGGCATTGGGAAGACGACTCAACGATGTTCACACGGGTCGGTTGCAAGTGTTCGGGCAAGGTGGGATCATCCTTGAGAACGACGATATCTTCTGGTGAGTATCCGTAAGTATCTGTAATAAGAATTAGTGGCCATAAAAGAAAACGACGCTCCGACGAATGAAGTACGCACGAATGAGAAGCTCTCGGAAGTGGTCAACGTCGACATGGGGACCATCCAACGGCGTCCATACTGGGGACGTGCTGTTATGGTATGTGATGCCGATGAGAAGGGCTCGCTTCTTTGGTGGTGGGCTAGGATACGGAACTTTGCTTTCTCCTTCTCCTTGTTCGATATCGGGGAGACGTTCGTGATATGAGGGAGAGGCCCCGGCGGGCCGGAGCGGCGGCGACCATTTGGATCGCCGTGACCGTGACCAGAGAGAAATACAGCGAGAGCGAAGGGAGCTGAGAAGGGAACCCATTCGAGATACAAGTTAGTTGTTCTTCCGAGTAGAAGTGACTGATAAGACGGGGAAGGACACCTCAAATGTCACAGAGTATCTTATAACTAGCCCATGTGCTGCCGTGTGCCTGATATGATTCGGCAAGTGAGCGCTAGGGACGTCCCTCAGGTTCAGTCACTTCAATGGTACTGTATCGGGACCTCTATACGATATAAAGCACCCTTGACAGCCAGCTAGCAGAAATCTCCGGAAAAACTTTTCGCCTGAGCATGATTTAGTGACAGTGACGGCGGGTATACAGCGCTGTATGAGGCAGCGCACTTATTGTAATGTGCGCGCGTGGTGGCAGGCGGTGCAATTGTGATGTGGGAAGAGTGGAGTACGGTGACACCTAGTACATGGATTGAGCAAGTTGCTTGCTCGTTGTGGCTTGAGGCTATGACTTCGAGGGCGGTGACACACTGTCACCGGGGCCGGGCATTGTGACTCGGAACGTAGACGATAACTCCCACTTCTGATACGATTTCTTTCTTCAATTCGTACATTCATCATAGCCAGTGTAATATAGTACTTTTGCCTCACTGCCGCGGCGCGCGCGCATCCGCACACACTGGCAAGTGCCCCTCCTCGCTTCTCTGTGGCTTTCGCGTTCACGTAATTGCTATGCACCACGTGTCGTCGTTATAACTTAGTAAGTATCTCAAAGGGAGCCAGTGGCATAATTGCACTCCATGGGCGACTAACTCGTGAACTCGTTCCAGGGTGACTATTATTTTCCAACAACAATACACAGCACAGGATGTATAAGAGTACTAATGCAGTGCTGCGTGAAACGAGTGAGCCCACGACCAAGAATCCGCGGACGAATGCGCTCCTTCTGGCCATTTTCAAACTTGGCTGGTTGTACATCCCACAATACAATTAATGTCCTTCCGTTCATGGTATCAAGCATTCAGGGTCCTATTTCATCGATGTGTGCAACCCTCATAGCAGCCGACTATACTGGACTAGACGGTGGGATAGCATGGTGTCGCTCAGCCCGCTCCAAGTGTGGCTGCGCTAAGTTCTTACGGCTTTACTGTACAACTGAGGGACGCCGAATTTATGGTGATCCGACGAGCAGTCGCATCGCCCGCGCTTTACCGCTGGCTGTGCCTGTTCGTGGTACGCCACTAAGATAGGAGAGTACGAACCCTTGACCTAGTCCACCACCGTCCAAATCAGCTATAATCACGTGCTCTATGCAGTGTTGGTCCAGGTCCTTCACGTCAGTCTTCACTGCATATATGGAGCGACAACGTTTTTATTAAATATGGAAGAACGTGGCCTGGGAAAGAAGCCGCGACCAGACTTCCAGACTATCGCCTAATTGTGAATAACGGAACCGCAGGGCCATCATTTGGAAGCATGTCTACATCACCGTGATGGGCAGAGGCACCCAGGAGTCAGGACATGAGTTGGGACAATTAACACTGGCCGGCAGTCTGGAAACCCACAAATAGCGAGACTCACAAAGAGAAGGAAGACACTAACAATCTGAAACTGTCTCGCAGCACGTGACTACTGGGTTTGTACACATTGACATTACAGTAATTGACGTTGCAGTCACTCACCAATTGGAAAACTCACGGGGACTTACAGTATTGTACAGACACACCTTTCGTGCCACCCGCAACATTGGCAAGTCGACCGCTCGGTGTTATGACTCAGAGAATGTGACCACTTGGGAGCGCCTTTTTCGCCGTGATACTCGAATTTACTTTGTCAGTTACCTGGGCTGGTCCAAATGTGGCTACACTCAGTTCTATGGGGTTTGTGAGCGGCCGCAGACAGAAATACTGGCGATTGGACGTCGAATCAACACTACTTGCCGCCTGTGGGAAAGAGTCCGCAGCTGGACTTCAAGATCACCACCTAATTATGAATAACGAAGCCGCAGGATCATTCAAAGGTCGCTTGAAAACCAGCGCGCGTCACAGTGGTGGGGCGGTACCCAGGAGGAACATGTCAGGAGTCGGGACATTTTGACACATGGTTTTGCTGTATCCGTGGGATTCGTGCCTCTTAGAGTCATAATTTGATGCAATCGCTTCCACTCAAGGCAATCTAGAAGGAGGACAGGACAGACGACGTTGGTCAGGCCCAGGTCCGGCCCGGACCAGTCTACATCGAATGCAGCTATAACCTGATCTGTATGACTTTTGATTCATTAGATGCATTTTAACATTACCATCATTCTGTTACTCCTCTGTCTGCTAAGTTAGGTGATGATGTAGACAAGAGTGGGGACTCGGAAAGAATCCCGAGCGCCGAAATTGACAGGACGTGACATCAGTTTGTTGATGATGCATGGTCATGCGTTGATTTGCGTTCGATAACTTCCATTATGATATCCGATCACGTTCATACTAGCTTTTCTGACGCATTCTGTATTACACATTGCCCTGCCTGAGTCGTACTATCAGCTGATAGATACCGTACGGTTAGACCGCCTAAGGTACAACCTGAGATTTCGAATGTCAGATGGACTAGACGAATGCGGGAGTTGTACTTACCACTTCGTTTGGAGGGCTGGTGCTACTACTCATGCCGATGATGCGGGGGTGGTGGGAATGAGGGTCGACGTGACGACGGCAGAGGTGGGCGGTATAGTGACGGTCGCCGGGCCTTGTTGGACGTCAAAGTACATACCCGCGATGGGCTGGCCGAGATGACTGGACGATATGTAGTCTGTGGTATGGAAATAAAGGTCTGGGCCGACGTTGGACTTGCTCAGGTTCGCAGGAGGTGAGAACGAGGAAGGTTGGGGGAGCAAAAAGATGACATAACGATGCGGACCACTGCCTACGATCGGCTGTGGCGGAGCGTACTCTGTGACGACCACCCCACAAGTAGTTGACACATTCAGCGAAGGGCAAGAAGGCCAGGACGAAGATTCGTCTTTCAAAGTAGCGTAATTGACGAGCCAGTGAAGGATCTGTCCGTTCGACTCGTTCGTGCCGACAGCGCGGGCATCGACCATCACGAGAGTAAAATTTCCCGTGGTCGGGACGCTGGAATTCGCAGGGGTGATTGTGACGTCTGGCGCCGTGGCCGTCTGTGGCATCGAAAGGTTTTGACCTGGTGAAATCGGGCCAACACCAGGGAAGGCGACATTCATGATAGCAGAGGGGTTGAAGGAAGGTAAAACGTCGGGGACAATGTCGGCATTCTTGAAATGGGCTTGAATGGCAGCGATGCCCAAAGCGGTATCGTCGCTGGACTTGGCATTGGCGAGGAAGCCCAGGAGAGAAAGAGCGAGTGTAGTTGCGAGAAGAAACACCATGGCGATACACTGCAGACACTGTCCATGCAGCAAGCCTCTTCATATAACGCCTGCGTCAGCGCTGCATAATGCCCATTCCGAATCCGCGGATGGATGCCGATAAAACTCCATCCCACATGGCACTCTTGGTATCATTGGCGTGAAGTTGAAGGGAAGCGCGGCCCTTTTGGCGGCGACAAGAGCCCGTATGAGGCCCAGAGGACAGTGAGGACACAGAGACCGCACAAAAAACCACTAGAAGATAGCGGTGAGAATAAGCAGTAAACGAGTGGTTCCAAGAATACCTTTGGTATTGTACAGTAAGTGGGAGAGTTTGCCGCCTGTGAAGGTAAGAGATAAGTAGTGCACTCGGCGCTAAAAGCAAAGGTCTGTTACGCACGAGAGTTCTTCTCTTGATAATCTTTCTAGGACAACACGACTCTGGCTGCAAAACTGGTTTGAAACCGCCTCACGTTCCACTACAGTGAGACTTACTCGTGGCCGCGGTGCACTAAACCCTAACTTAGTACTGTAGTACTGTACTCATCCGCAGATTCCCGAGCGAGCACTTACCTCATTTTTCACATCGCGCCTCAGGCTGTTCTGTTCCGTCCAGTTGTCTAATCACGCCGCTGTCTCTGCATTGTCAAGTTGTCGTCGGATAGTCACTTATGAAAGCATTCGCAGGCGACCATTTATCTATGCCATCATGCACCAAAGGGAGTTTGAATCATAGATGTCTGTTTCGAGCGTGGGACATCCGCCGTTCCCGTCGGTGCCCTTCACTAGGTTCATTGCATGATACGTGGGAGGGAGGGAGCAAATAATTGATGACAGAGAGAGGGAACCTATGCAGCTACTGATGTTGAGTCACCACCACTCTTTATCCTACTCGTTAACTAAGCGATCTAACTCGCAGACTCACTCTAATACTCAGTCGCACGTCCGTTTGAAGACAACCATGTCTCTACTGGCCGGATGATTTCATCGCTATTTTGTCAGTCTGGAAAGGTAGCAAAGTCTCATGTCCACCACCGTCAGCGGTGATCTTGGTACAGTACCGGTACAGTTATGGGGATGGACAAATCGACTGATATCGTCATGGCTATTACTCGATTGCCTCAAGTTGGCGACGCTCCTTTCTTTTGTCTTTCATTTTCTTGTGATCATGTTCACAAGTCTACCAACACGACTCCCAGTAACGCAGAGGAATCCACGGGGATTTTCTACATGATGACTCGGTGCTGTTTCGTCTTTGGCTCAAGACACCCACACAAAATTGACGTGCATCTTGAACTTGAATTAGTATGTATGCGTTCTTTTTCATAGTTTTGTAACCATCCGGTCATACTTCTTGTCATGTCTCCTTTTACTGTTTTAGAGACTTACTCAGTCTTGGACGCTTTTCTGGACTTGCGTTACATTTGACACTCACAAGGCCGTGAATTTTGTGACAAATAGAATCATGCGGATTTACAGTAAAGTAAAAAAAGTCAAATATGTAAGTGTAAGGTATCGTCAAGTGTCATCATGGAAATCGTCTCTCAACACATTCTATATGTACGGCCAAATCTCCGAGTCCAAAATTGCGTTTCGCCTTGCCTGACCTTTGTACGGCCGGCTGATATAAACTGAGGGTTAGACTATCTCACGTGCGCGTCGTATAGCCTGAAAATGTTAATGTTAGTTGCCTTTTATGGTGTCAAGAGTATGAGCTTGCCCTGCCACTCACGGTCGGAGATGATGCGGTCACTGGTATAGTGACGTTTGCTGCCGGGGCTTGGACATCAAAGAACATGCCCGCGATTGGCTGGCCGAGATGACTGGATGATACGTAGTCCGTGATATGGAAATAAAGATCTATGCCGACATTGGCGCTACTCAGGTTCGCGGGAGGCGAGAACGACGGAGGTTGGGGGAATAACAGGATAACATAACGATGCAGTCCGGTTCCCACGGGCGGCTGTGGTGAAATGTAATTTGTGACTCCTAACCCGCCATCAGTTGACACGTTCAGCGATGGCGAAGAATCGTTTTGCAAAGTAGCGGAATTGACGAGCCGGTGAAGGATCTGTCCGTTCGACTCGTTCGTGCCGACAGCGCGGGCGTCGACCATAATGAGGGTGAAATTCCCTGTGGTCGGGACGCTGGAATTCGCGGGGGTAATTGTGATGTTTGGCGCTGTGGCCACCTGTTGCACCGAAAGGTTTTGACCCGGTGAGATCGGGCCAACACCGGGGAACGTGACGGTCATGAGGGCGGAGGGGTTGAAGGAAGGCAGAAGGTCAGGGACGAGATCGGCACTCTTGAAATCGGCTTCAATACCGTTGATGTCCAGAGCAGTATGATCGATGGGTTGGGCATTGGCGAAGAGGCCCAGGAGAGAAAGAGCAAATGCGGTTGTCAGAAGAAACATTGTGTGGGTTCACTGCAGATATTGTCGATGCGGCGACCCTCTTCATTTATAACTGCGTCAGTGCTGTGTAGAATCTGCTAGCATCCAGTGCGAGTACGCCTATTGACGCCAATTAGTAAGCTTTGTTTCGGTATCCGTAGAGTTGAATGGAAGGGCGCAAGTGCGAGTCAATTTCAGGGCCCATTCGGTAGCTCCGGGCCCGCCGAATTGCGCAGTTTTCGAAAATGCTGACTACTGTAGTATGCCATTTGGCAGGCGCCGGTTTTGAAACCAGAGTCACCTAACGGGCCCTACAGTAAGGTTAAATTCCAAGAATGTGATCGGTTTTGGCACTTACGGAGTGATACTTTCTGGATTATTCAAGTGCTTCTGGCAGTGGAATTTGTTTGGTTTGTCATTTGCTTTGCTATTGGTTTTGTCACAGTACGTGATGCATGTACTGCATATCGCTTGTTTAGTGTGGGTTAAGTATATGATCTAAACTTGACAATCCTGATGTGTCCGTCCTATTTAGCAAATGATGCCTGACAGCTGATTAGAAGATCGTAGATGTCTACTGAAAAGTTGGGACCTTCGCGCACATGCTGCCAATGCCCGCCGTTGATAGCTCCATGGTACCTCCGTGGTCTGTGCAGATAATATAGCGCAGTGCGCAGTAGATGTAGATGCTATGTCTACGGAGTTTCAAGCATGTTGGCTGCGGCCGGCTCTTGCCTGAAATTTCTGGGAAACGTTTACGATTAATCAGCTGGAACGAGGCACAGCAGTGGAATGCTCATCATTGGCGCTTACCCTTAGTAGATTATTGTTACCAAGCGAGAGTTATGTTAGTAAGTTACTACAGTACCGTATTATTATAATAATAAGGGCTCCTTGACTCGTTTCAAACCGAACGGGCCCCAAGTTGGATAGTTGCCACGGTCCGTCCCAAAAAACAAAAAGGACCCAGAACCAACATGAAGAGACACCTTTACATCCATCGTCACGTTGGGGCAAACCGGATGTCGTTCGTATCCTTATCGACCGTGGCTCGGACGTGATGTCCCAAAATAAGGACGGATTGACACTATTACACCTGGCGGCGAACAGCTTGGACTAGCCACGCGGTGTGGGTACGCATGATGCGGAGACAGCACATGTATCATCATGGACGAGGGTGGGTTGGAGGTTAGAATCGGTGGGTTGTATGCGTAGAACGATAAAATTGTTGGTGGGGCGTGGACGAACGAAGAGCATGGGCAGTGATGACAATGCCATCGTGCCATCGCGAAAAGGAGATACAGTTGCCGATGTGGGCGATAATTTATTGTGAGGCGACGTGGGCGAGCTGCGGAGGACAAGGGTCTAAGCAAGAAGGTCTGAACGTCAGGAATGACCAGGTGGTCGGTTGCGCTGTCGACCCAGAATGGTATGAAGTGTGCGGTGGTCCAGGGTTGTTGGACGGTTGTAGCGCTGCGCCGTCGGATGGGGAAAAGGCGAGCGCGTACGGGAGGGTCCTGTTCGAGCGGGTCGACAGAGCTACGTGTGGGGCTGAGTGCGGTGAAGTGGCACATTGGAAGTTGTAGACTTGAGATAGGTGCGATAATTGAGGTCCCAGGCCATGGCGGGGGCTGTTGGTTAGGAAGAAGCTCTTGAGAGGTAATGGAGATGCACTCTGAGGTTGTGAAGAAGGTGTAGCAGGAGTAGATCATCGATGGTCGTCGTGCGGGTATTTCGCCTTGCACCATCGAGATATTGCTGAGTTATTGCTGCATTGGCGAGATTCCCGTTGTAACTTCTGCAGGAGTGCTCATGCAAACCACACCGGACATCCTGGAAGCAGGACAGATAACGTGCGCATCTCCAGTGGAGTCGGTATTGGAGAGGAGAGAAGACCAAAGACGCTAAAGGCAGAAATCCCGGAGGTCTGTCAGGTTTGGCCCTTCTAGCTGAGAGCAGACGGGCTTGTGCAGTGCGCACACGCGCTTACCTCATTTTTCACGCTGCTCCTCTTCCTTCCGTCAGGTCAGTTTGCGACACCCTCAGTTTTCGTTAGGATAATGCACTGTCGCTGGAGGTTACTAACCTCCGGCGACAGTGCATTCTCACCGAATACTGTCTCACTGGCTCGCGCCGCCTCTGTGTTAGCGTACTCAGATCTTGTCGAGCATTAGTAGGTACGTGGAAGTTCCTGCCTCCGGCCGAGCTCCCTTGGACTTTACCTCTTCTATTCCAGCTGTGCTTTAATTGTTGCGTCCTGTAATTTTTTCGAATCGGAACCCCCACTACCCCAGTCGGCTTCATCATACTCTCAGTGCGTAACAGGAGTACCAAGATGCCGTCGCGGGCAGACCCACATGGGTCTACGAGCGTTGAATTTACGTTCCTTCGGTTCCCGAGGAACATTTTATCTCCCATTTGTTCCTCTAGGGTTATACATAGTCCGCGCCGCGACCCATGTAACAATGCTTCTGCAGTAGGCGTCGCCCCTTCGCTCGTATCATTCTGACACTAGACCAGGTCTCACACTATCAAAAACGTACGGCTACGTACGAAATGCATGCACCGTCGACACACTACTAGGCCACAGTGAAGTATTACTGCATTAGTGAGAGTCCGTCTCTCCGAGTCGTAGCCTCTGCATGAGTGCTCATACAAACCACACCACGAAGGACATCCTCGCAGCAGAACAGATAACCTGGACATCTCAGGTGGAGTCCGTATGGGAGAGAAGACAGACCCGAATAGACAGAGATCAGGCCCGGACTGGTTTGTCTCGACCGCAGTGAGTGCGCAGTGGGACACTTCTGGCCTTCTAGTAGCGACCCAAGTCTAGCTGAGTCCAGGAAGACAAAATATAGATGAACGTGGTGAAAAAGGAGCAGTAGGGGGGATTCTGCTCGTTCGGCGCAAAAAGCACCGTGCAGCATTTCTTCCTGGACCCGGCCGGAACAACACCGTATGGGAAGACGGCATACGTTCAACCTACTAGAAGATGCCCATGCTACGACAATAACGCGCATTCCGTAGAGATTGCGAGTACCAAGATGACAGGAAGGGGATCAAAAAGGAGGGAAATTCGGTATTTGCGATGTGAGTGGTTTTCATGGCACGCAGGGACTCGAAGTTCCGCGAACAATACTGTGACAAAAGCGAGTGCAGCGCTCATCGGCTCACGTCATACAGTAGGGCACGCTCACGTTCATTTACATCACACCCACTGGCGGCTAAGGCCACTTGAATTGTGTTTTTTTTTTCACCCCACAATTGACTTCTGAAACGATTCTTTATTCCAGTCAGTTGAATTCACACATTTACAACACTCTGGAATAACTGTACGAATCTTGACATGAGAGGCCTTCCACATTAGAATCAGCATCAAGGAATAGATGGACCGGGAAGGACGCAAAGAGTACTATGCTTATAGAACGAAACTTGCACCACCTTTTTCAGTGCCGCCACCGCCGCGCTGCGTAAGACGCAACTTGTCTTTGCGCGATTTGTCCCTCCTCACCGACTCTTCGGCACGAACATAGCCGTATTCAAGTTCGAACTGGGTATGCGCGAAAGGTGCTATTTCAGCCAGCGAGCCGTCCGATGACTCCGATCGGATATCGCTGAGCCATGCAATGCGCGTGTGGGTGACGCCGAGTCGGTGCGTGTATCGTAATGACAAGGGATGGATGGGAAGCTATGGTGGTGAATTGTGTGCGTACGACGATAGATCTATGGATATGAGTAGACTATTTAAAGGCGCCCGTGCCTACGCCATCGCGAAGGGAAGACTACGTTACGATTGAGAGCTGCGATCATGTTGAGTCTACGTGGGTGAACTGCAAAGGAGAATGCAGATGAGAATTCGGACCGTACTTGAGGGATGTACAGTACGGGAGAGTTGCGCCGTCGGGTTGAGGTGAGCACGAGTGCGTACTGTACTGAGTTAGCAAGTCGACACATCTCGCAGACCTCGCTGCCTCGAACCCATTTTCTACAGATCCGAGTTAGCCTCTCATCTAAGTAGAAATCATCAAGTCTACCTAAGTAAATCAAGGTTTATTAACGTTTATTTCTCAAACTCCTCACAACTCAAAAATATACACCATGGGGTGTGGAACTCCATGCCATCCATCTTAGGAAATGGGCTTGCGTACACCCAATGTCGATAAGCGCCCTCTTTCTGTACGCGATAAAGTGCAAGGTTCAACTCTTATTCACCGCCCCCACTCTCCCCATCATTCCCTTCTTCCTACTTCTGGCATGGTGACCAGTCAGGCTTGTCTCGTTTACAGGTGCTCTTCGAGGCTGCCCTGAATGGCTACGAAGATCAGACAGACATAGCATTTGATTTGGCCAAACCCCCACTGCCACTCGCCGCGCAGCTTCGGAATTGTCACTCCGTCCAATCCTTTACTGCCGTTCTTCATGAATAAACACTGGATTTCCGAGAAGTGATAAAATCACCAAAACCGCTCAAGAATGTCCTATCAGTTCTGTACAAACTTTCCTCCAGCACCGACCTTGATCAAGAATTTCGATTTGGTGCGTCTGTGGGCGCTGATTGGGTGCTCGGTGTTTCTGACCCTACCTAACTCTATAGCAATTCCTGCTTGTTGAAGCATTTCAGGCTGGCCTGACTGTCCTGCTCTCTGTATGTGCCCCTGTTTAGTCCCTAAACGCATATTTCCTAACATCCAAGTGTATCAGACGGTCATCGATGACTACGATGCGCTGATTGAATTGTTCGAGTCGAACGAACAGCCTTAATATCGTCTCGACATCTGTACCAGGATTTCTTCTACAGTCGCTATGGCTGAGATGACTGTCAAGATAATCGTGGAACTTCTCTCCATCCTCGCGTTGGCAACCAGACAGATAGATGAAGCAGGGAAAACCAAATGAGTCCGTCCTCGGTCACGTGTCGTATTACCTGACACAGTGAAACGCAGAAAAAGTTGCTAAGGAGCTTCTTGGGAACAAGTACATGGTTTTGTCCCGAATATGAAGGTGGTAATGGCTGGTGAGCAAACCCGCTGAGCTTGTCGCCAGAGTTTGAGAACCCAAGATTGCAAGTCATCTGTCGGAGGTGTCAGTGATGCCCTTGGTATGTTCATAGACCGCAATAAAGTGACACCGCATCTGACTGAGCATCAGAAACCGCGCAACAAACCGCTAGCGATCTGAACAAGTTGAAGCGCCAGTCATTTTTCGATACTCTCGTAGGTGATAACCTAGAGCAAGATATTCATACGTGGCTGAACCCACCTGATCCTCGGAAGAATGATCACCTTGCCTGCGACTCACGCCACCACGGGTCCGCGGCGTTGTGCATTGAGGACAACACGTTTTCAGAATTAAAACCGTCTGATGCCCGGGGTTCCCTCCTATGGGTTTATGGAAAACGCCCAGCTCCTTCATTTTCGCGACGACTGAAGCTTTTGCCGCTCTGTAGCAGGTGCGAGAAAGAGGGTTCTTTGGTACACCAAACTTTTGAAATTTCTGTCTTGGAAACTTACTGTGTTTGTCAGCTCCGCAACCATTGAGGACATTGATGCTATGCGGAAAGCTGAGCTCGCGTCGCTTGCGTTATTATTTCCAAATTCTACGACTACGCCAAGGGTTCGCATTATTCCAGCGACTGTGCACTTACGGGATGTTTAAAGGACCTGCATAAACTCCCCGGACTAGCCCCCGTCTATCTCATTGTGGACGCCTTGGACGAATGTTCGAACACATCGGCCGTCCGACCGCTCCGCGCGGAAGTCCTAAGCCTCTTATCGAATCACAACTCGTGATGCATACGCGCAGATTCGGAATTTGTGATTCGAATCTGCACGTATGCGTCACGAGCCGACCGGACCCGGATATCAAGGACATCCTTGATCTCCTAACTTCTCGTGCTGTTTCCCTAACAGCTTGCGCCTTGGAGTTCGCGGCAGCTCTGGTGTAGCTAACACTGACTGATTGGCAAGCAAACAGAAGCCTGAGGCCATTCCGGATAACCTCACAAACTACGCTGGTTCCATCAACAGACTAGCTAACTTCGGACCACACCCTACGCAACCTGTTTCTATCGCTTTCCGGAACGTCGCTGACCAACTCCGCACTTCATCCGGTTGAGATCACTATACGCTGGGCACCGGTCTCGCGAGGCCTCCAAGGCTTCGAGCGCGGCCGCTCCCTTGCAAAGCGCCTTGCGGCCACTCCAACTCCGCGAATACCCCGACCGTCGACGCTGTCCGTGCCATGTCGTGAAAAATCGCTATCGCAGACTGGGCGGACCGCTGGTCCACCTCCGAGCGCACCTCACATGCATACACGGAAGTACTACGGAACCCACCCGACGGCCGGCTCTGCCAAGGGCTGGCAGCCCTAGCGGAGACCAAGTCAGACGAAAAGCCGTCGAGAGAAGCGGAATCGACCCGCTTTTCCGCTCCCTCACGTGACACACTTTCACAGGCAAATATTTTTAACGATTCCACGCGGAGCGTGCTATTCCCTCTGCTTGCAAATGCGGTTTCTTCCCTCAGACGATCGACCACGTCGTGTCCTCGCTACGACGCCGCGCGTGCGGCAAGCCACGCTTCGACTTCGACGACCGAGCAGGCCGACCAATCAAGCAACTACATGGGGTGCTGCGGAGTGCAATTCGAACACGCGCTTTTCTCCGTTATTCAGAAACCACAAGGGCTTTTTTCAAGCCACGCCCTTTGCGGGACCCGGGATGAGCAGCTCCCCCGTCTTAAAACCTTCCTGAGCGCGAAGCGCTACGAGAGCTCGGCCAAGACAGGACCTTCGTTGTTTTTATCTCCCTCCTTTTACCGTTGCTCTACCATGTGCTAGCCACGCTGCTCCCACATTGTCTTTAGTCCCAAACTGGAAACATCAGGGACTGCGCCTTTACCATGTTTATGTTACGGAATAGAAGTGCTGACTCAAAAAAAAGGAGAATATCATCCGAGTAAATAGTCGTCGTGTTGGTGCTCATAAAAACGGCGAAGAACAAGTCGGCGTATAGTAGAAGCGCGTTCGCCTGGCTGCATAAACACGCAGAAGATACTATGACTTGTACCGGTCTGCTATGGCACTTTTCCTTTTTTTTATGTCAGAAACCCAGTTCCCGATAACCAGTTTTGAACATACTATAGCATGAACTGGAAGTCATGCTTGCTGGATCTGATGGGGATATGCGACTGACATTGGGGGAGGTGCGGCGACCATTCAAGCGATAACATACCTTCATCATGGTATTCGATCACATTTTTCCTGGCCTACTCGACATTTCTGTACGTACTCGAGGACAGCCTAATTTCCGAAATTGTATTGTTGACCTGCTTGAGTTCGTGCTATTACCTGATGTATATCTCAGGGTTAGGCTGCCTAGGGTGCGGACTAAGATTCGTTATGTCAGGTGTGATATATGTACGAGGCCAAGAGGATGAAGATAGCAGTCGGGATTATGAAATCTATTTTACGCTCCGGATGTTTATAAACTAAAATTTGCTTGGAGAGCTCGCGTTGCCACTTGCCACTCGTTATCGAAGATGGGAATCAGGGTTGAAAGGTGACGGCGGCTATCTAAAGGTGGGAAAGGGAAATTGACACCAAATGTTGTGTTGCAAAGGCCGGCAGCACAATAAAGTTTGACGGGCCTTGTTGGACGTCGAATTACACGCTCTCGATGCGTTGATTGAGATGACTGGTCAACATGGAGCCTGATATGGGAATAAAATGATAGGTCGAGCGGCGACGTCGGAATTAGTCAGGCTCGCGAAGGCAAGGACGAAGATGGTTAAGGGAGCGTCAAGATAAAATTGCGATGCGGTGCGGTGCCCTCTGGGGCCTGGCCGTGGTCAAACGAAGTCTGTGATGACAGTCCCGTAGAAAAAAGTAGTTGATACGTTCGAGAGCGAGGAAAGGGACGAAGAAGAGTAATTTTCACGGCCACATAATTGACGAGCCAGTAAAGGCTCAGATCCTGTGATTCCTGTCCACCGAACTCATTCGTGTCAACAAGGTACTAGACATCGACCACAATCCGTGACGAGGGTAAAGTTCGCTGTGTGCGAAGCATTGGCGTTCGCGGGATGATTGTGAGGTCTGGCATCGTGGCCGTCTGCTGCATCGAAAGACTTTGACGGCACGGGACTACACGCTAGGGAGGGTGATGTAAGGTGTCACGTGGGGAACGTGTTGAAGCCGCCACACCTGCTTCGGGGTGGCCATATCTGTCTCGACTCCGTAACATCTGGCGTCGAGTGAGGAAAGTGTCGAAGTCGTTCACATGCTTGTCGAGTGCGCTCAAGCGCTCATGCGCTCATGCATGATCAGCCCATTCTGTTCGGTCATTCTTGGCAGACCAAGGCAGCGCTTGTGCTGTCTTGACAAGCTGGCTTGCTGTGCAACCTAAACACACTCATGATCGATCGTGCATGACGTGTGTCAGTATCCGATCTGCGGTGGCACCCAAATGTCATGGAGAACCTCATTTCCGATAAATCCTGTCGTCAAAGCACGAACTAGAGTCAATCATGCTGCGGATCTGATGGGGTACGCAGCGACCATTTTGGGGGCGCATCCGGTCGAGACGCTGTAGCTGACGTGGAGTATGACTGTATATGAGGTTCCCTGCAACAGAAGCTTGGATCACCCCGTGTATTCTTGCGCCTTGATTCTAATTCCATACCCCAAGTCACCTGAAGCCGGTGATCGGTGATCATCGAGAAAATAGGTCTCGATCGTTCCAGACTGCTTTCTCGTACACTCCCCGAGTACTAGCCTCGAAGCAAAGTCATGCTCGTCCCTCATTGGATCTACGACAACCATGCCGGGAAACGGCGTGGATCGATTCTAGAATTCGTCACAGGCAGATAGTTAAGGATATAATTCAAGTTGTTGCGGCTAGACGCCTGTAACACTAGCAGGGTAAGAGGTACTGGTCCGAATCTTCTCATCTCTTACCTATAAGGTGTTTTGGGCACACCTGATCGGGCGGTCGAAATCTAGTACGGGAATGTGGGAATACTACACTGGTTCTGTGGTTCTGCGACTTTCGTTTTTGGGGCGCTTGTTTCAATTTCTGGTCTCTTTCACCAGCACCCAGGTAAAATGAGGCAGAATAAAGATATTATGGCTTCTCTCGATCTCTGTTATTCCGAATGCATTGAAAACTTCGTAAACATTCATTATAATAGTTTTTATCCTTTTACAGTCCAGCGTGAGAAAACAGCTATCGTTCTACTTTTCTATTTGATCTAAATACGCTATGCATGAAAATTGGCGGTGTATTTTGAGGGAGAGGCCGTTACAAAATCCGGAAATTTCCACCTTACACTATAGCATCGCCAGTGTGGGTGTGGTAGGTCGAGTGTTTTATTGTTCCCGTCACTTGTATTGACCCGTGCTCCGTACACAAACTAAAAGTGGTTGCTATAGCGCTATACAACACCTGAAGGCGTTCATAACCAAGATGAAGTAGTTCTATGCCGGATAGATTGCACTCTTTCTCCGGGACACTGCAGAGAAGATGTCAGATTATACAGTTACAGGATTTTACCTGATAAGGAGAAGGATGTGCTATAGTGGGGGTGAACAGGACAACATCAGAGCCCATTCGCGGTGGTTGTAATGAGGAGTCGGCGTCATCCTTGTTGGCATCCGGCAAGAATTTAATGCGGCACGACATGGCGAACAGTATAGTATCACCTACAGCGGACTGCAGGACCCAGTACCACAGCATCCAAGCCTCGAGTTGAGGATGGCATTGGCCGAACTTCTTGCGTACACTACCATTGATGTGGAGGATAGAAGTAAAAGAAGCTTCATGGTGCCTTGGCGGAAATGCCTCAATGGCCTTTCGAGGGTCAGGTATCAAAGACTGTCATGGCACACTCATTTCCGGGTGAGACTCACCAAGACCAGAACAAAGAATCGAAGCCACTAAGTTTAGAACGGTCCAGGTTTTGAGGGCCGCCGTGTAGGACAGTCGAGTAAAAGCGGTCTGTCTGGCTTCAGATCGATGGGAAGCTGCTATGTGGCCAAGGAAAGTATCATTTCAAGTCAAAAAATGGCATGGAAGATGAGGCGATCCTACTGTGGGGGTTGTAATGGTTTGCATGGCTTCATACATTGCTTACCTAATGGCAACACTAGCCATCTCGGCCATGCCCGCCGCCCGCTGCCGAGCCGTAAGCCGAGGCGTCTTTACTGGGAGGAATCTACTCCTCTTTAAAGATTTTGTGGCACAGGTAGTTTCACACAGCTACAGTAAAGGAGGTTGAGTTTCCTGTTTCTTTTTCGCGTTTAATTTACTTTACGTTCTGTACTAGTGTCAGTGTGTGTAACGACGATAGTGTCGTTCACGTCACTTTCTCTGGCCTCGCGTCCGCCGCGTCGAGCCTTTCTTTCTTGGGCATATACATTTCCAGTTCCAACCCCTGGCAGCTGCCAGATGTGTGCCATCGATCTCTTGGTGACTTTTCGCTCCCGACGTCCCACGATGTTTCTTATAAAGGACATGGAGGACGAGGCAAATGTGCAGAGCTCCCAAGGCCTTGATTTGGGGTCTCTCTTCACACTCTCTGCCGGTCTTCACTAGCTTCACAAGCCAAGATGATACTGCTTTTCTCTCTTGCTGTGATTCTGGTCACTTTGTCAGGAAATGTATCTGCCGCCATTGGCCCCAACAGTCTTCTTCCAGTTGTTAACCGAGACATAACCCCCGACGGATATCGTCGCTCGTAGGTTACTTTTCACTGGTACTGTCGTATCTAACGTAAGCTGACCTCTACCGCTCACAGTGCCACTCTCGCTGGTGGTACTTTCCCTGGCCCACTCATTACGGGAAAAAAGGTAGTGAACCTTTCTAAGCCGTTTCATCGACACCCTTTGGAGTTCAACACTTAGGGCGATCGTTTTGCAATCAATGTTCGTAATGACCTGAGAGACAAGTCCATGGACCTGGTAACCTCCATTGTGAGGGTTCTTTCACTAATCCATGGGTAGAAGGACGCTTACCCTCTACAGCACTGGCACGGTTTGTTTCAAAAGCATACCAACTACGCCGACGGTGCAGCCTTGGTCACGCAATGCCCTATTGTGCCCGGCGAGAGCTTCAACTACCAATTCAACTCAGACGATCAAGCGGTATGGCCTTCCCAATCCTACTCGCGTCTTTTATAGCTGACTTCTTGGGTTTTCTTAGGGTACATACTGGTATCACAGCCATTATCAGGCTCAATATTGTGATGGCTTGCGTGGGGCTCTGGTTATTTATGACCCAGACGACCCCCACCGTCGTTTGTATGATATCGACAATGGTGAGATAAGGACCTCTTCTCGACAGGCTCTGCGGACTCATCTCTTGTAGAATCTACTGTAATCACCCTCGCAGATTGGTACCACTACGTCTCGGCCTTGGCTCCATTGGCTCCGTGGGCGAATTTTTTACGTACTTGAGTCCTACTACTGATGATCTTTGAAGCGAGTTCGACTCTACTTTGATTAACGGCAAAGGTCGCTATAAAGGAGGCCCCGCTTCTCCGCTGGCCAGAGTGGATGTCAGATTTGGCTTACGGTCAGCGTTACACTCGTTTCTTCGAACTCAGAAAATTAACATGCGAACACTGAATCAGCTACCGACTCCGACTAGTCTCTATTTCCTGTGATCCGGCCTACACCTTCTCAATCGATAGTCATCCATTGACTATCATTGAGGTCGATGGTATCAACGTTCAGCCATTGCAAGTCGATTCGCTTCAAATCTTCGCCGGTATGTAAAGCTAAATCGGATAACTCTTTCAATTGACTGGCGCACCGAAACAGGTCAACGCTACTCGGTTGTTGTAAGGAGTTTACATTTGATCCTCACGCTGCAAAAAGTGCCTTATCACCGCGCCGGTTTTACAGCTCCATGCTAACAGGCCGGTTTTCAATTACTGTATGATTCCTTTGCTAAAGTTCGTCTGAACGTCTTAATTCAACTCGTCATGTTCCGCAGGGATCCGTGCTTTGCCCAATTTCCCCAACCAGAGCTACGCCGAATACACTAATGTGGCCATGCTTCACTATCTCTCGGCCCCACCTATCACCCCTCTCTTCCTACTGTTCAACAATCCCGAAAAGAACATACCTCAAAGTCGAAATCCACTTATAGAGACTAACCTACACGTAGGTTCCCTCACGATATGATTGTCTCACGCATACAACTGATCACTTACATATCCAGCCACTCGTTCCCACACCTGTGGTAGGTTTCAACCTGAATTGACGGGTTCTTTATTAAATACCCCAAACCCGTACGTTTTAGCCGGGTAAGCCAGTCCCTGGCGGTGCCGACATCACGATCAATCTAGCAGTTGAAATGAGGCTTGTGAGCGTTCATTCGACGAGAGGATATAGTTTGTTGACGTGAACACAACTAGAAACCGGAGCCCGCGGTGTTCCTCGTTAATAACGCCACCTTCACTTCACCAGATGTCCCTATACTACTCCAGATCTTGAGCGGCAAAAGCAAACCGTCAGATCTTCTCCCTAAAGGGACGATCTACGGTCTTGAAGCCAGAAAGACTGTCGAAATCAGCATACCCGCAGGCGCGCTCGGCGGACCGGTAAGTTGGTGAGGCTGCGAGGATTGTTCGTTGGGAGACTAACGGTTGAGGTGGCTCACTCAAGCACCCTATTCACTTGCACGGACACTCCTTCCACGTCATCCGCAGCGCCGGAAGCAAGACTTATAACTTCGACAACCCTGTCATCCGCGATGTCGTGAGCATCGGGGACATACGTGATAACGATAACGTCACGATCCGATTCTTCACTGACAATCCTGGCCCGTGGTTCCTCCACTGCCACATTGATTGGCATCTGGAAAGGTGAGCTTCTCTCTCCGAGTCCATGCCCGCACGTCTTCCCTAAACGCTAATGCGCTCGTTTGTTCGCATTAGGGGTTTCGCAGTGGTGTTTGCTGAGGATATTCCTGATATCGAGCCGCAGATTAAGCCAACTGGTACGCTTTGAATCTACTCTACTTGACCATTCATGTAACGGCTTACCAAAAATGTGTTCTTCTGTTCAGCCGACTGGGATAAACTTTGCCCTGCATTTGTGCAATTCAACGGCCCGAAAGAGTAAAACTGATCGTTCATAACTCCTAGCGTGATTATTTTTGATAACCCAACTTCGGTTGCCTTATGTTTGACCTGGTGAATGGCAATGCTGCCTGATTTTTGGTCCGATATCCTTTATTATAACGTGGTTTTACACCTTACATACACTCACGCGCTCTTTTATACTGATTCTCCCCCTCGTTTCATCGTTCTCGTATCGCCGAATCGTAGCTGAAAACCAAACCTCTTTGTGGGCTTATTCAAACCCAAAGATGATTCAAAGACAATAAAAAAATTCTACTTTGTGAACCCTTGCTCTTCAGCACTCCAACGCGGTCTAGGTACATCACATCGCAGGTCGAGTTCGTATCTGAGGAACCATAATTTATTGTTGCGATGTTAGAAAGAGGCGAGTTGTCTTCAGTAAGTCACCTAGCCTGAGCCCAGTAGCCTGAGCCCAGAGAGTTTACCGTCACGTGAGTCGGCTTGCAATAATAACCCTAATTACATAATCCCTTTCACTACGCGCCACGAACTGCGATTCTCATACTGCCGCTTAACCAGACCAGACTTTACATGGAGCTCCTGATTGTTGTGCTCCTCGAATCCGAGGTTGTGAACGAAATTTGAATCCACAACTCCAGATTTCAAAGAACCTTCCTCCACGTACTACTGGAGCAGGTCGTAAATCGTAATCCGTGCCCGAGCATCCCACCCTCTGCTATACTTGAGAAAAACCTCGAGCCGAGCCGCTTTCTTTCGCCCTCTGACCTTCTACTATCGGCATTGACGCGAAAAATGCGTGTGCATGTGCATGCTAAGCACTAAGCAGTTTTGCAGTGCGAAGGATGTAACGACTGTTTTCTCTGCGTGGTGTGTTCTGGCCTTCCCATCTTCAAGTGAACACCGGAACCTGCTGTATTTTATCCCTGCCAGACTTCCACGCCGGCAGCATGGCCCTGACTTGGAATCACCCTTTTTCTCCTTGCGCCGCGAAAGGTTCTTTTGATAGTCAAAGCCTCCATTCCTTTATATTATATAAACGTGTCGCGCACGCGTCCGTCAAACCAACTCTACTGCTTCGATCATGGTCATGACTGGATCCCCTATATATACATTGGTCTAGGTTTGTCGAATCTCCAATTCCCGCTTCATCTCGAATTAGACTATTCATCAACTCGATACAGAATGCAACATCTATCTTCCATCTCAAGGAAAAACTACTTTTGTGCTTCATTTACCGGATCATGATCCATCCATTTAACCCCACCCACTTCGGAGCGCTGTTTAATTTCACCAGGAGGGGTTTCATTATGAAATGTGAACTTGCGGTTCTGTAGACGAACCACTTCATTCTTCATAATGAACACCTAGTACAGTATGTGCGAACTTGCCAACTCGGTAAATGCTCGAGGGGCGTCCAGCGCTCATAGAGCGCTCATTTCTCACTAATCACTAATACAACTAACAGTGTTACTCGCCCCTAAACCCAAAGTTGACAACTTGAAGAAAATGAGGCATGCTTCGAAAGCGCCGCAGCTGCATCTGATCTTGCCCTATCACCCTACCTACCTATCTTAGGTCCTCCCCCTACAGGGCTAGAAGCTAGAAGAACCCACAGAACCACCGCCGGATTATACAGTAGGGCTAAGTGTTATCAGCCAACGGACGGACGGAACCAAAGCGATGCGATGATGGAACTCAGGCTTATCCTGCGCGCGGATGATGGGGATTACAGTATCCGATATACGATAATGTACCGCGTTGCCCGCGCTCCGGGAACCATTAATTATCATCATTTGAAAACGGTTCGGGTCTGCGACCACTGTGAAACTTCGCGCCGCACTTCATGTGATACCCGTATAGATAAGAGGTGAGTCGGCTCTTTCGGGTTCCCGATAGTCCCGGGTATCGCATAGTAGCGCGCGCACGGGACGGGGAATAAGTTAATGTACCATATATTACACGTTTCGTCCTTCTCATTCATTGTCGACGCAGGCAGCAGAGAACGCACGGCTACCCCCATCTCTTTTTTTTTCCTTCTGATTTTTATTGAATTTGTTGATGTGAATGTATGCATGCATATGTACGTGTTCTACAGTAATAATTAACAGCACCCGTGATCGGTCCTGTTCTACCTTATTTTATTACTCCCGTGGCGAATCGTCGTGGTATGTCTTCAGTTGATGTTTGGTTGGTTCTATATTATTTATACAAGAACGACAACAACAAAAATGTAAAGGGATGGAGATAAGAAAAGAGAGTTTGATCGTGAACTTCGAGTCGTCATGGTCGTGATAGTCTACAAGGAGAAATGGAAAGAGCACTGTACAAAATGATACATACAAGCGCGCCCTAGCGGCACGAGGCACGGCGGTTGTTATACATGATCCGAGGCGCACGCAGCAGCGGCGCGAGAGCGGTTTTTTTTTCGTTTGACATTTGCTGCTGATGGTAAAACCGGGGGTGTGGGGAGAAGAGATGTGAGGATTGTGTGTATGTGTTTGTACGTGTGAAATTTTCGGAAAAACGTGTGGGGGTGTGGGGAGAGCAAAGACGTGGGGCGGCCAGAACGGGAAATTGTTGTTCCCCGAGAGCTCAAAAGAGGCGCGCACCACGGGTCGAACGAACAAAGCAATAATGACACAAAAAAACATGCTTGACAACAGAAGCGGTGACTTAACGCCTTCGAGTGTGAGTAAAAGTACAGATATTGTGGGATGGTAGTGTGGCATGGGGCAGTTGATTGATTGATAATGGAAGTTTGAGGTGAGATGAGATGAGATGGAAGGGAAATTATTCGTTCGAGAAAAAGAGAACGAGGCAGGGGCGGCGGAAGTGCGGCGAAGAACGGAAATGATGGTGCGCACGCGTGCGTAGGGATTGTAACAGAGCAGAGGAGCAGTACCGAGCGTCCACAAGCGAGCGTCCACGCTCTCGCGAAAAGCACCCCGAAAGGTAAAGGAATTTGAATATAATGTAAAACCCGCAAGACGCACATAAAAAAACTGCATACATGCGTACCGCCAGCGCACTTTCTCCCAAAAAATATCCACGACCAAGAACGTGTAGACACATGGTGTACGGTTTCGTAGATTAACGCCGAGACGCGCGCCACGAGCTTGGTGATGAATATGTGGCGTTTGCATTGTTACCGAATCCGAATTGCGGGTGGAATATTCGCTGCAGGAGTGGTCGTTTTTGCGGTCGTGAGGGTTGTGGTACTGGAGGTGGTTGGGGGTAAGGCCCGTTTGGCGAACGGTGACTTTGGAGTACTGGCGTTGATTTGGAGGCAGGCTCGGCATAGAGCCCCTTCATACTCGGTGCATCCTATGTGAGGAAGGGGAAATAACAATTAGAGAGGTCTGGACGACGCCTGACCAAGGCAAGACAATAGAGTAAGACACTTACCACAACCTTAATTTTCTGGCCTCGACTAGGGAGGACGTAATAAGTGCTCCCAGAACTGAAACTCGCACCATCATCGTGATCATCGTTATCAGCGCCACCTGCACCATCCCGCCGCTTGCGAAGCAACTTGTCTTTGCGTGACTTGTCCTTCTTCGCTGACTCTTTTTTGGCACGAGCACGAGCCGTGTTCGGACTAGGTGTACGCGAGAAATCCTCGAACAGACGCCCACGTGTGCTACTTCGGCCGAGCGAGCCGCTTATTGGCGTCGGGTCGGATATTGACTGAGCCATGCGGTGCGCGTGGGCGTGATGCGGAGTCGGCGCATGTATCGGCATGTTAGGGGGTGGGCGGGAGGTTATGACGGGAGGGTTATATGCGTACAACGATGAATTTGCCGATGGGGCATAGACGATGGAAGGGGCCCATGCCCATGCCGCCGCGATGGAGAAATGCCGCTGCCGGTGTGTGAACCACTTTGCTGTGAGTCAAACTGCGAAGGAGGGTGAGGATCTATGTGGGAAGAGGAGCCTGCACGTGAGGAATGACGACGAGGGCGTTGCGCCGTCGACCCGGAATGGTACAAAGTGGGTGGTGGCCCAGGGTTGCTGGACGACTGCGCCGGCGGGTGGGGTAAGAATGATTGCTTGAATAGGAGTGTGTACGGGAGCGGGTCCTGCTTCTGCTTGAACCTGTTGGTGGGGCTGCTTGTGGCGGCTCGGGCGGCGAGGTGGGAGATGGGAAGCCGTAGACCGGGGAAGGCGCGATAATTGGACCGGGCTGTGGCACCGGGGTGGTTGAGTGGGCTGGAAACCCTCACCTGTAGGTGATACGGGAACACTACGAGATTGTGAAGAAAGTGGTGCAGCTGGAGGGGAGCGTAGATCATCTGCAGCGATACTTGTGGACGTTTCGAGGAGCGGATTGATCTTGAGCGGGAGGAGCGGAAGGGTCATTATGCGGGTCCGGAGGAAAGTAGGCGTTGGGTTGACCTTGTTGGAAGGAGAGTGGGCCAGTGGGGGATGGGCGGATGTGAATAGTTTCCGGGTGGGTGTCAATCACTGGGGTGGCGGGGTGACATACAAGGGGGCGGCATTAGAAGGGGGGTGCATGTCGGGATTCGATGGATGATGACCATGAGAACCAGGCTGTGGTCGAGAGGCATGGTGGGGGCGTATGTCAGAGATGTGCTGGGCGGTTTCTGGCTCCCTGGCGGCCATGCAGCGGAGACGGCCACATCCGGTCGGCCGTCGGGATATCGTAAGATCATGCGGGGTGGCAGCGAACGGCTGCTCTCTGCGTCGGAGTCTGGAGAGCTCAGACCGTCGTCAGTGTCGCTGACAAGCGAGGGCGGCGCGGAGGGGCCACAAGAGTCTTGCCCGTGATGGAGTCTACCCAGTTGGCGGTGCGAGAGCGGGCGGCAAGATAATGCGCGATGGCCTCAGGATCAGTTGTGTACTCAGTCATCAGGCGAAGGAAAGGCGAGAGGGAGGGCCACGGGTGGCCGAGGCCTTTATAGACGAGTTGACCGTCACTCCCTTCTCTTACTCATTTCCGAACTCGCTCTCAGTCAACTGAACCGTTCTCCGTCCGTCTTCTCAACGTGTTTCCAACGAGGTCGTCCTTTCTCATTTTCTCACCTCCCTTTTGGTCCTTTTCACTCGCCCTGGCTGCCACCTGCACGCTGCATCATGCATCAGGGCCATATGTGAAAACACACCTGACACAGGGCGACTACCATACTCCCCTCAAACACGGTAGGTCGCTTTCTCTCTTTAAAGAAAGTCCATTGAACCAGTCAGCGCTCAGGCAGGAACCGCAAATTGACGGCTCCACTTAATACCCCGGTCCTGGCTCCGGTCGTTGCGTAATAAATAATGCGCCAAACCAAGTTGGATCCTTTGTTTTATTTGAATCGACTCTGGCGCCTCTTTTATTTGTGATCAATATAGCTAACTTTCTACACATCTCCGTCTCGCACACCCGTGACACAGTGTAACAAAGCGAACCGAGTGCCCAGACCCGCTCACTCGGCCCAACCCGCGCGATATGTTATCCGCAGTCTCTCCGGTCCTTACCAACCCTTCACCGACTTTCTAGCGACGGAATTTCCTCGCCAGGCGAGTCTAGACGTCTCCCAGAACTACCTTCCCCAAAAGCCTTATTCGCTCATAAACAACCTACGGACGCACTTAATTGGAGCTCCTCTACTGATCCCTATCTGCACCCTGGTATATTAATGTATGCTCTCTACACTCCCAATGCGTGCTACCCTTCACCACCCCGTTCGTTCGTTCGAGGCCTGAGTCAACCACATACATTGTGGTTTCAAAGCCCAGACCTCAACTAGCGCCCATACCCACATTTACCCACCATTGGACCATGGACCAAGCTCCGGTTTTTGGTCAGCTGAGACCAAGACCTCCTTGATCAAGTGCCCCTTATATTGGCGCGACCCTGGCCAGTGATCATTTCTTCCGGAAAACCGGCCTTTTAACAACAGTTTTTTCATGTATCCGTAATGTTCTGCGGTTTCAGGGTTCAACCGTTCAGCACCATATGTGTAGTTGGACACGGTGGGTGGCCACGTGGTATCAAGGCAGGAGCGGCGAGGAATACCACTGCACCGAAACGCACATTTATAACTTGGACTCGAACTCACGTGACTGGACTGTGAACGAACACCACCGCCTTGCAACCATTTTAGAATACTATACACACAGCAACCTTGGGAAAAGGATCCAGGACTACGGCGGCCACTTGCGCCAGATCCACTCTGACGAAGCCAATCCCGCTGACTCGCGTCATACCGTGTCCTACATGGAATACCACCGTTTTCATGTTCTGCCATTAGCTTCACATGCTCACATACATGCCCTTTATCCGCCTCAGATGCCTCTCAATGGAGGTGGAGAATCTTGTTTTTTTTTTTTGCGCTATCAACCCTCTTTCGGCGTCAAGCGGGAAAGCCACTTATTAACAACCCACTCAATGACCGGTCTCTCGAAACAGTTGGCCCCACTAGTTCCCCAATATTCGGGGACCCTCTCTTTATTAAGAGTCCTGCGTCATATCAGTGGCCCATACTAGATTTGCCTTTACCGGTGATTGGAGCATCGTCGTTTATCTTTGTACCCTGCTTCTGACTACCTTATTTGGCCACAACTGATGATTTAGCAGCGCAGCAATCGAACGCAGTACGGAAGTCTAACCAATGGTTCTCATGTCAGTCTACCTCCCTGGGTGTTCCCGCTGACGTCGCTCCCAGATAAACAAAACTTCCTTTTGCGGGTGTTGCGGCCGAGTCTTTAGACGGTGTCTTATCGAAGAGGAATTCTCACTGACTTATCATGGCACCCACGCGACTTTTCATATCATCAGAGGAGGTCCTGAAACCTATGCTCAATGCTCCTAAAGTACCGTGAAATGAAGGAACACATGTTGATTGACACCTCATCACATCCATAAACTCGCAGGTCAGCGGACCTATCATCACGTTTTGATACGGTGACTGAATTTTTGTAACGCACCCGACGACGACGGGAACAAAGTGATGTATGTCGCTCACTGAGCGGCTCCCCATTCTCTCAAGTAATGACGTTACGTTGTGCAGCGTAATCACCATGAGACTTCCTGGGTACTGAATGCTAGCACCCACCCCCACGCTCTATTCACTCCCGCACAAAGCACACATGCGAACGCATGCACGACGCACACGCGAAAACGGCGTTATATACAAGTAACAATGCCCACCAGGCGGCAGGTACCTAGAAATGTATACATTCACGTCGGCGACGGACACATACCAGTGCCAAGCGTAGCGCTGTGGCCGAATTCAGCATGTAGGGCTCAAAGACTAACAACCGTCAGGCCCATCAAGCCTCACAACAATAAAATGACCCGCAACGCGGGATAGACACAGAACGCGCGTGAGACACGCGCCCCGCGTTTTCCCCACCATGATCGCGTAAATATGAAAACCGCGTTGCGATTGGTAGGAAGGGTGGTGGCCGCCACCGTCACCGTCTCAGTTCAAAATAGCCGCCCAATTGAATCAAAGGACAAAAACGGGTCAGGGCGAAGATATCCGACATGGTCAGTCTCAGGGTCAATAAGCGCTGATTTCAGGTTCCAGGCGTCAAGTTCCTTCCCGTTCTATGCCCAAGGTGGCCCGATGTACGAGAGCGCGATCGAGATCATGTCAAGTGTCCGTCCGGGGTCATTAACGGTCTGACAGTAAGTCAGTAACCCCCAACGGCTTATGGATTTGGCAGTTTGAACGTTTACGACTTCAGGTCGTGCAAGTGCACTCAGGTCGAGGACAGGAGCTTGTATGTTTCGATGACGGGGTGGCGCCCTAAAGTGTTATGACTCGACCGCAACATCAAGGTGCAAAAAGAGTAAGGAATACTAGAACAGGGGGACAGTCGGGGTCTTGGGAGCAAAAGCGCGTGTCTCACCGATGACAAAAAACAAACAGATGTTTCCGCGGGAAAAAACAGGTAGAAAGGTAGGAAGGACGTATACAAGGCTCTGGCCAGGTTATCGCAGTTTAATCGATACGGAGCGATTGTGGAGGTACCTTGGCGCCTTTCCCCGCTTGTTTTTAGTGGATCCTTAAAGATGATGATTCGCCGAACCAGACCAGACCACTAGCAATCCAATCCAACCCAATTCGATCATCCGATCCGCCGATCCGAGATCCAGCTCGTTTCATTGCTTTCAGGGCGTGCCATCTTCACCTCTAGAGGAGGGTGTGCAACAGCTGTAGTAGTTGTGGTAATCGGAAGGTTGGCGCTGGTAACTACTGAAATGGGGGGTTGATGATATCACAGTACTTCACAGTAGCAGAACTGTGATGTACTGAACTAGAAAGACGGTGCGTACAGTCCATATAAGAGAATGCAAGTACTACAGTTGATATGATGATCGAGTGCAAAAGGAGCGCGCTCATGTGGATGACATGACAGATGGGTGGACAAATGAAAGGGTCGATCGAGCAGCACAACAGCACCATCTCGTTCCTATCCTTCATATCACACCCGGCGATTTCGATGCTTTCACCGAAAGTAAACCAACTAGAAAGATTTATTTACTGTACGAGCAACGCAGCGCGCTTCCCTGCCCGTACAGTAATAGTTGCTTGCTCAAAACTTTAATATTAGCCCCTTTATCAAAAAGGCGCAGATTGCACACATGACATGGCACTGCATGACGATGACATTATGAAACGGACGCACACATGAAATGTGGGGTTGTTGGGGCAAGGTGTCGGACATTTTCTGCTCTGATTGTAGCCAGTTCGGGGCACCATCGTCACCGCCCTCTCGACAGTTAAAACGGAAGCAAATTTTAATTGTGTTGGATCTGCATACGTCCATGTGGATATCGAAACCGAGAGGGAAAAAGCGTGTCTGGTGTCTGTGACATTGCCTCGTGTAGATCTGACGACAACGACGCGCAAGCTCCGAGTCACGTCGCGCGGAGTCTGTGCCTGGAAAACACGTTCTGGAGGATAAAGTGGGGACTCCTTGCTTTTGGCTAGCTAATGAATGGAATCCGAACGATCTTCAAAATCAGCCGATCAAAATTGTTACACCTTCTGACACGTGATGGCTCCACGTGACATGGGTCGCTCAGCAATTTGGCCAACTCTTAGCTCCAGGTAAGTCTCTTCTTGCCTGAGGAAGAGTAGAGTACAGCAGTCACCAGCTAGCGATTGGAAATACGATCGTAGGAGGAGAGCTGGCGCCCGGGATCCCTGATTTAGATGGATTGTACTGCACAGCACCGGCTCGAAGTTCGGAGACTTGGCATAGCTCCTGTCGCCGTGTGAAGTGTGTGTGTGAATCACATAGGACAGGATACACCGAACACCGACATCGTGGTCAGGCATACAGGAGGCGTAGGCGTTTCCGAAGCGAACGTGAGAGCGAGGGCAGGATATCGCAAAGATGGAAGTCGGTCATCTCATAGTAAATACGAAATACATATCTTGTGACAGGTTAGATATTGCGGCACCACAGAATTGACGTAGGAACGTAGACGTATAAATCAATGTCTTGCCGTTATGGCTTACCAACATGGAGAGTCAGTCGCCGTTCCAGTACCGCAGGCCGCAGGTGTGGGTGTGGGCAGTAGACACGAAACGTCATACTGTACACGGATAACCTGATCCATAGAATTGGATAAGAAAAACGCCAGCTGTCCAACGAAAACATTGGGTAATCGAACAACACATTGTTATATCACTTCACCTGGAAATACTCGTCAGTCTAGGGCCGAATAAGCATGTTACGATAAGAAACATTCATCATCGGCCGCTCCTTCGGAGGTTTTCTGCTACGATGTCTCATAATAGATCAAAATTCGTCGATGAAGTGAAAATTTCCACCAAAACACAAAGTCGGGGTCAAATGGCCTTTTTGAAGAGGATGCCACGTTGAGAAGGTCGACAGGTGACTGCGGTGAAGGACAAAACCTAAAACAAAAAGGGAAAAAAAAATAGAAGTTCCTTGTTTTGGAGAAAGAGTGCAAAGTCGCTTTACTGTAAGGAAGTCGCCCACCTTAATCCAGTGAAAACGTCAGTGACTTCTCATTGAAGTTCCCATACGAAGAGAGCATTCCGTCATCGAGAATGGCCGTATACTTTTAATTGATCTAGACGAGATGGATCTGTAGGACAAAAAAAAAATAGGGCAAGCGAAAGTCGGCCTTGTCACAGCTGTCCTCGGATATTCTGCTTTGCGGACTTCGTGCCGTCTCGGATCTCGTAACAGCTCAAATTCGCTCTACAAAAGTACTGGGGGGAGGAGGAGGAAGTAGTATATCTAGACGCACCTGCCCAGTACGACACCCAAAGAAGCTCAGGTCCCAATGCACGTCAAAGAGTCCATGGCATCGACATAACCCACAATTAAGAAAAGTACCGGATGCGGCTTCAAGTCACCTGTAAAGAGCGAATTATTACGAAACGAGGGATAAGTTGTTTGTTCCAGAGTATGGCCAAGCAGAGTACGTACCGTCGGCGGCGCACCGGATCAGGGAGCATGAGTTCTGTCATACTGGAAGACATTTTCTGTTCATGGGGAAGCCTGAGAACGGCGGGGTGAGGTAACATAGGAAAGGTTGGATGGGGAAGACAATTAACGTGGCTGCCAGCGCTAACCCCGCGTCAGAGTGTACCTTCAACGTACCAAACACGATCCTTCTCACCAGCACCTGAGAAAGAGGGAGGAGGTAAATCCGCGGCTCTCTGTATCAGGGTGGGAGCGTGTGTGTATGCGTGGAAGAGAAGCAGCCGCCTTGTCCGTCGGGGTCAATAAGCATGAGTACAGAAAGCTAGGATGTTCGCAAGCCGTTCGTCAGCTATACGACATGGTTGCGAATGACAAAGAAGATGGACATTTTACTCTTTCGACAAATGGATATTGTATAAGCACTAACATAGCATACAAGACGTATTTCCGGTGCTTGAAGCTCAACTAAACATGAGATGGAGTGAATACAGTTACAAAGAACATACAGCAATCGTGAAAGCATTGGTAGGGAAAAGAATATCGAATATCTAGGTAGATCCCCGACGAGTTAAGGGTGATGAAGTGATAAGTATAGGTATAGTGTAAAAAAAACGGGGACTGGGAGGTAAAAAGGTGCCTTACACCTTTTTCGTCTTGATCTCCCACATCCCTTCACGAGACCGCACGAGGCCAATAAAGGTGCAATCGCGCATGAGATAGTCCACCTTCTTTACGCCCTGGCCCATGGCGCCCTGATTATACTGACACCGCTCTTTCCATGCGCGTGCGATCTTCTCGCGCTCCTCCTGGGTGATCTCGTTGTTGTAGAAATCCGAATTCTTGATGCGCGACGAGAGCACTCTCTGGATTTGCGCGAACAAATCGTGAAACGTAACGCCGACCTTATTAGAGGCCCAGACTTCGATATACCACGGAAGGCGATAGTGAAACAGTTTCATGTACGGCGTCGGCGGCTCCGTGGTAAATCGCGTGAGGTCATAACCCGTAACTGAACGCTTCAATTCGCGGAACAAGACCCGGGAATATTCCTCGCGCAGGTCCCACATGACTGGTGGTTCCCGGAGAGCGGAGAAGCGTATTCGTTCGTCCAATGTCCGCGATGTCGTATCCGCTGATCGTCAACAAAAGTAGATATTAATATTTCCTTTATACAGAACACGAACAGAGAAAAATCGTACGCCGCACCTGGAGGGAAGCTCTTTACGCGAGAAAAGTTTTGCATAATTGAGCCCACGCCTGATCGTGGCATTTGAAAACGGGGTCTCCATGTCCCCGGTCGGTCATATAGCCACGTTTCTCGTTCCTTTGGACGGGCTGAAGCAGAGCGAGATAACATCGAAGAGGACTTAGGGGACTGAGTGCCCATGTAAGTGTAAGATTCTGATCCCCCACTTCTGCTACTTGAGAGTTGGGGTGAGTAGAGGTAGGTTGGCGGGACGACTGGCGCTGGTGAAGTGACTGCGCCACCATGTAGAAGCATCGAGTTGTTAAAAGCGCTCTCGCTTGTGCGGGGTTCGTACGTAGACTGCATCGGTGTAAAATCAGGGGGGACGTAGTTTCTTGCGTCAAATGGACCAGCTTGAGGGTCGGGAGGGACGTAATTTCGTGCGTCGAATGGAGCAGCGGGACTTGGGGGAGGATAACCGGGTGCTGCAACGGGTGCTGCGACGGGAACGGATGCATATATGGGCATACCTGTGGCCACCGCACCTCCGGAGTAATTTTGAGGGTCCACAGGCGGAGGTCCCCACGGATCAGCTCCCGTAGGGGCAGGCCACGTTGCTGTTGGGGCATAGTTTGAAGTTTGTTCGGCCCATCCTCCAACATCGAAATACCCTTGGCCTCCTGCCATGCCTTGGACACCTGAAAGCTCTGAAAGAAGAGGTTTTTGGGCGTAAGCTGTGGCAATGCTCATAAAAGAGGCCACTCAAACGGGTGTATAGCAAAAGTAAAAGTAAAAGAATGTGAAGAGCCCAACGGGGTCGGTAGTGTAGTGGGAATAGTAGTATCGGGGGTGTCGATATACGTCGAGCACGAGGTGACAGAGGAAAAGAGAAGAAAGGGAGAAAGGGGAGGTATGCGACAATAGGGAATAACTGTAATAGGCACAGCCTCGAGGTGAGGGTCACCTTTGGAATGGGCGCTCGCCCTCGCTCGGTCTTCGCCTCAACCCGGATCAGACTGTTCTCGAACTATATGCGCCATCTCTGTATATTCGGAGCTACAACACACACAACTGGGCAACGCAAGATGGGACATCTCTGCTCCGGACGGGTCAAGCCCATCGATGCAACGTGGCGTAACAGACTAGGGCACAGACAACTCAGGGCACAAGCCCAACGACGCGTGGCCCGGAAAATAATCGAATATCGTAATCGTATGGGAGCGGACGAATAACAGCGTCACAATTTAGCAAATCACCCCCCCATACCGGAGGGCGCTGAAAGTTATCCTTGCCTCGTGGCCATCCTTCCCATTCGTGATAGCCCGTCAGCGTCAAAAATGACGTTTTCAAGGAAGGTTCCGGGAGCTGGCGCGATAGCATGAGACCCGAAGTAATCTCAACTGACTCAAGGTCAAAATACTTACTACAATCGTCCTTCCTAAGCCAGGGCCAACACCAGCAAGTGCTTGTATTCTTGTGCGCAATACCACCTAAATCTGATGAGCACGAAGTGATCAACGAAATCAAGTCAACACTGACTAGAGTGGAGACTAGATTTCTACTTTGGCATCGTCAGAACCTTCATGGCCACTGGTCTTGATGTCTACGTCACTTTGAGCCACGTCCTCCATTACTTCTGCTGACAGTGGACCAGGCCGCGGTAAGGAGGGTGAGCCGTCCATTTGCGGGACACTCAGTTTGACTGCCTTCCACACGGTCTCTGCACCGGCCAGGCCCAGTGCCCGCGCACGTGCGAACTCTCCTTCATCAAACAAGTCGTCCTTCGCGTGCCAATTTGTCCAAACCATTCGCCCGGCGGGACTATCTTGTGATTGCTGACGGCCGCTGATCTCCGTAGCGAACGAGAAGGCGAAACAGCCACAACTCGCTGTCTCGAGCAACTCCGCTTCAGAAGGGTCGAGAACAAGAGCTGGTGCATCATCTTCCGTGGCGGAACGAAGCCGTGCGATCGCAACTGCGCACACCACGCTAGTCATCGGAATAGAACCAGCGTTGAGCAGAGCCAGCGATGACGCATTGATGCATGCGGCAATTAGGGAGGAGAGAAGCCTTCGGCGGGGATGGCGTGAACGATTGAATGACGAGTTGTATAAGAGTTCTTGGGTTGCGTGAGAGGATGATGCTGGGGAGAGGAGCCCCTTCAAAGACATGGCAAGTGCTTTGGATTCCGTTCCGGGCAGCGACGACAGTGGTCGCACATTGACCTCAACGGTTGCTTTGGATGGTTGCTCAGCGACGAAGCGCACCTCGATGGGCCCGAAATTGAGGCCAGGGACTGCGTTTCGCCTGTTGACACGAATGAGAACGTAGATATCAGTGGCACCCGTGCGGAGTGGAATAGGACGTACCGAAGCCAAACCGTGCCGATCCATCTACCCTGTCCAGCCTCTCGTAGACTATACGCAGGGGTCTTATATCGTCATTTCCTCGCCCATCAACTCGGGAAAAAGGCATCTAGACAAAAGGCCCTGACGATTGTCCAATTTAACTTCAATACAACCTGTTGTGACCGCCCGTAACGCACGGCGTGACCGTGTTGCACGTGATACGACGCGTTGCAACCGCGTTTTGTTGAACGGTTTCGTTACCAGATACCCTCTACCTCCCCTCTTCATAACCTCGACCATACTCATATATTTCCGTTTCTAGTCGTTTTGGCCTACAAAAATTGGCGACTCTCCACGGAAAGGAGTTTGACGGACGGGTGGGTGAAATTATTGCGCCACCAAATCTTACATGACATGGTTACTAACACACACGCAACATGGCATGTACTTACAAGTACTAGCGTCAGTTTACTCGTGTCCACGACACATCGCAACACTATTGTTACTTACCAACGTTCGTAAATGCCGTACCGCAAGTATGCTGCACCTGGGCCCTTCCTAACACCTCCGTTGTCTGGCACGAACTTTCACACTCGAGTCAGTTCATGTACAAAGTAGAGGGATATAAATGGGTCAAGTCTTTTGTGGCTCACGGTACTAACCGTGCCACTTCCCCTTTTGGTCACTCACGGCCAATGTCTCTGACTCCTGAGGGGAGATGCCAACGACCCTTAATTGTGCGTCTCCATTTCGGTCCAATTCTATTGTTCATCTGTCTTATTGTCTTCATCCACACTTTCAAATCCTATCCCTTTCCAGCGAAACAGTGCGATACGCGACACGCACCGTTGCGCATGACCGCTCACTGCTTCCCTTTTTAGGATACCTACACTGATCGGAATTTCCTTACGCGCACTCCCCTTTGTCCCCCGAGTTGGGTTCGCGGGTACTCCGGACTCTGGAAACTAGGGCATGGTATTGGATAAAAAGCTTTCCTGCTTTCGTGTGGTTTACCACCATTCCTTTTACCCCACGTACTTCCGTCTCAATGTGCGTATCTAGCTTGGACCTTCGACAGCGCTTCGAACCTACGCCGCGCGTCTCCGTTTCTGTTCCCTTGATACCATTCTCCCGGGGCCCTCCGTCATAGAGTGAACTCGCAGTCAGTTGCGTCGACTGGTATTCGCTTCCCTCCTACCTCTGGATAATAGAGTGGCTACGGCACTTTCCCGCTCGCTATCTCTCATCATATCAGGTAAACTACTTATCTACGATTACTATTTCGCAAGTGATATGACTTACGTGCTCCTTTTTCCTCAAGTCCAAGGTATTGCACTTCTTCACAACTCTCTGTGTAATCACTGATTCTTGAGCATTCTCTCGTGACTATGTCATCTTGTTACCCTATGACCTATGGGCTCGGGTAATGTATTCCATCATTGGTGTTCCCAACCCCAATATCTCGGTTATTTCCGCAACCCCAATGGTGTAGCGCAATTCTAGGCTTCTAGGCGTTTTGCGCTAGTGATCCGGAATGGTCCTCGGCGTTCCTTCGTATTCCCTTACGCGGCTTTCATTCATCTGATCGTTCTGTCCATTTTTTACCCCAAACCTTAGATCACCAAGCCACCAAACTGTAATTCTAAATCATTTGGTGTTCATGTTTGGTGTGTCCTCCTCACTTTACGAGTGATCCCAACAACGCGTTGTTTGCTTGCCTCGTGCCCTACTGAAATGAGACAGCAAATTGATGGGTGCATACGGGCAGTGGAACCCTAGTTTCATTCTCAGCCAGGGCCGGAGTTCCGTGTTGAGCTTCTTTTGACGCAAGTTCCCAGCCCTGGAATACGCGCGCTCACGTGCAATCATTATCTGCCGTAACTTCAAATATTCCGCCGCTCAGCCGTCAGCTGATCGTACGATTTTTAACTATCACCGGCAGTTGCTAATAAACCGCATCGATCAGACGTTTCCCATCAAGGCTCTAGCGCTCCAACATTTCCCGTTATTCTATTTCAGCACAAATATTTACAAATAAAATGAGTTTCCCATCAAGTTCAATCGTATACAGGAAAGAAGGCAGGATAAATGATACAGTGGGGTGCGCTATTCAATGCCAAGATACAAACAATATACAAAGGGATAGAACGCCATTACTGCTACATGCATTGATATCAGGGGTGTCCAGCAGCACAAGATGCGATAGCAAAGTCGTCAGAAGGCGAAATCCTGAGAGGACTGTATGAACACGTCCGTGAAGCCACCAACGTCCATGTTTGCTATCTCCGGTACCGGAAGCTTGTGACTGCAGAATGGGAAAGACCCTTTTGAAGCCTGGTAAGACGACTGCTCGTGATGGGGATATGGTGCATGACCCAGCAGATCACTCCCCAGTCCTTCGGGATGTAATGCTGTCCCCTGGTGGCCGTCAAAGCTGGCTGAGCTACACGAATCGAGCTGGGCCACCAAATTATACGGATCGAACACGGAGGTAGACGGTGCCGGCACCGCCTCCACCGATGAAGAAAATGGTCCTGCGGAGTAACTGACTGGAGTACAAGGTGAACTGGGGAACGGTGACGCCGGCCAGGACTCCATGAAGGACATGTCGATCGCAAGTGATGGTGCGAAGGATCCAGGTGCAGGTGCGCACGGTGTCGTGCTCTCTCCGCGGAATGCACCATACGACTCAGTGTTGATAGGGCTGAGAGGGTCTATAGATGATTCAATGCATGTTGCCGGCGCTTCATGAAAAACGAATGTATTGAAGTCCTGGATGACGAACGATGCTTATCAGTCATCACAGCCCATGAAACAAAGTACGTGACACTTACAAGAGAAGGTGCATGTTTTGAAACGACTGAGGTATTAACAGGGCCGGTGGGGGGAAGTACAAGAGGGGGCATGTCGCTCCATGTGGCTTCCGAAAGTGCGTCGGTATTCTCGACGAGATTCGCAAAGGGCGAAGAACTGAACACAGAATGTGTTGATGAGGGCGAAGCGGCAGAGCTGACAACGGGTTCCTCCATCCCTGGCGTCGATGGGCGAGACATGTTAGGCTGGGAGCTGGTCGCCCTGAGGCGCCGAGAGGACGGCTTGGTATCAGGACGCAGGAACGCAGGCGCGGAGGGGTCGGTATCTGGCGCTGGCTCGGACAATGAACGACGGAAGGAACGAGCCGTGATGGGAGTGTCGAAACGGGTAACGACGGTGGGAACATGATTCTTGTCAAACTCTTGCACAGCCGCGTGGAGGTCCGCGCCCTTCTTGCCCTCGATGAGCAACTGCGCAATCTTTGCACAACGCTTCATGTCCTTTGGACCCACTTCCCGCACTTTGCGTTTCTCGGAATTGGTGGCACCACCGCCGCCCGTACCGCCCTTGGACTTGACATGCGACGGACGGAAGGCGTAATCCGGGAACTTGCGCTTGTGCTCTGCCTGGGCAACCTTGGCTTTGCTGTGCCAGAACTGGCGTTCCTCATGCGGCATGTTCTGCCAGGTGAGTCCTATGATCTTCGAAAGTGTGCTGTGATTCGTCTCGACCTCCGTGGAGACGTGCCGACTCTTAATGAACGAGGAGCGGAATAGGATAAAGGCATTGGGGGGACGAGGGATGTGGTCATCCGCCTTCTTCTTCCCGTGTCCTGGCTTTTTGGGGCCTGCACCATCCAGGGTTGATGGGAAGAGCGACGGTGAGGCCTCTGCACTCCCGACGGAAGAAGGTTCCTCCGTGAATGTGCCCGGCGTGACGGCAGGGGCGAAAGCAATCTGTCGCGGTTGAGGAGCAGCTACGGTCTCCACAGGATCTGTCCATGTAAGTCGGATCCCTAATACGATATGACGTTTAGCCAGGTCGCGACGAGGGCAATGAGGGAAGATCACGCTCACCATCTACTTCATCCTTCACCTTCTTTAGGCGCGTTCGCTCAGCAGGCATGTTCAGAGGAGTACAGGCAGGTAGAGGGAATGTGTCGCGAAGGAGGGACGATAAGGTATGTCTTAATTCGGGGGGTACGAAAGACGCATGCGCAGGAAGCGCAATGCCAGGGCTGAACGCTTTATACTTTAGATAACTCTAGTTAGCTCCCGAAGCTGAAGAGTCCCGCGCCTGCCTGTGGGAGGCGGACACGCGCGCTCATATCCAGGGGTTCCGCCACAGAATATCAATTTTTCTCGATGTCTCCTTTCAAGGGGCCCAAACATTTACAAGATTACAAGATGCAAAATTCCCTCATCACGGCTCGGCGCCCACTTCCCCGATCCCAATTTCCTTTCTTGGATTTTCTCCGCCTCGGACCTCCGGCCGCTTCGCCCAAGAAGTAACCGATCTGTACTTTTTTTCCCTCGCTTCGAGTTGAGCCATCCGGCATCCCCCATCATCTCATTGGCCTGAAGTGATCCCCATCTCTTCGCCTCCCCCTTCCCAAATTGCAACGGGACAAATGGGAGTGGCTATGTCATCCCTGAGCCATCGACGTCCCCACCCATTCCGCAGCCGCCAACACTGGTTGGCAGATCAGTTTTCAGGGGCTTGGTGAGAAGTCCCGTTCCTTTTCCTGAACGCCATAAGGAGGGCAACACAACACAAGCCCTTCCGGGTGTGCGTTGTATTTTCTTTGTCTCTCTCAGCTGCTTGTACATGTTGCGACATACGGTTCTAACGCTAATACGCATGGGGTCTCCCTAAGACAAATCTGTGCGATTGCCCATCTAGATTACTGGTAGAAAAGCCTCCGACACTGTCACATCCCTGTCAGGAGGAAGTGAGATGTCTCCCTATGGCGTTAACGCATCACTCCGCCAATAACGTCCCGTCTCTAAGGTGGGATCTTGACCTTCTGGGGTGACGTTCGGGAAGCCGAACTTTCCATTTCTCCATTACTCTATCTATATCTGCGACACCTTTGGAGGGATTTCCCTGTGTCCGGACTCATCTGGCCGGTTTCTCCGAAGATTACGGCTGACCTGAAATCCAACCACCGGGTTCTGAACTTTAAAGTGCCCAGGTCCACTCGATTTCCTGTTTCCGGGGTGAGAGAAAATTGGCCGCTATGCCATATTGCCCTTGCCAGGATCGTATAGGCATCAATACTGACACTTGCCAATACGTTCCTTACGACCTTGACTATAACGAGATTCGCTCGTCCTCCCTTTGGTACATGCGGAGGGGCCTCATTCTTGTAAAACTGCGGATTCCTGGACATTTGGAGTACTTTGTTCGGCTTTCCTTCGCAATTAGGTCATGCATGGCCGCTAATTTCACGGAAATTAGACACGAGGCTGAGGTTTCGCGTCGATAAGATATCCCAATGGGAGGTTGGATACCCGATCTTGATGAATTACCCCCGAAAAAAGGAACCAATGCAACGTAATTTGAAAATACTTACGTCAGCTTTACGTTGATATTGCAAGTCCAGACTTGGACGCGGACGACACCTAGAATCACCAGAACCAAAAAATACCGATGAATGCTAGCTGCCCGCTTCAAATTTTAGTGCACTCCTGGCGAGAGTACAAGCACGATAAGCGATTCCGGTGTCTTGTATACGCGCGCAAGCATGTGGAACCATCTCCTGATGGTGTTGAATATTTATTTTGGTGCAGGCTAGAATTCTCGCGTGCGCGGAGACACCCGACAGCAAAGTCACTTTTAATAATGGATAATTCAATTCAAACCCAGACTTTGAACCTAATTGATTGGTGGTTGTGTCATTCGTTCCATTTCCACCGTCTTTTTTTCCCATCTCACAACGGCTGGTCACTCTCATCAATTAGCCCTCACTTCTACTATGGACTGTTACAGTGAAATATTAATGACTCAAGGGACCAGGAGAATACAGAACGTTAATGAATCGATGGAAAAAGTGAAGGCGGCTATCAAGCTCAGTCAGGTTCCCATGCCACGACCCGAAAGTGAGTGGCGTAAAAGCCAGTCAAAATAGAGTAAATGACACCCCCTTATAAAAATCATCGGTGTAGAGTGGATCATTCGTATATACAACCAGTGTCAGTATTAGCGCAACTCTTGCGTCCGACGATCCGGTGAACGGTGAACACCTGACGCAATCACAATTTCTGTGCGCGAACAGGGTTGTCCTCGTGCGCGAGAGGCGGGAGAAGCATAGCAGAGTAAATATAAGGTTCCTCCTACACGCACGCCAGGGCAGCAGGGCTGCTTGCATGGGAACGTTTACACGGGGGCGAGCCACCAACGAAGCAGGTCTTGAGCATCATTACCACAGCAACACTATGTTTTCTCCAAGACCCCTTTCATAGATCCTTTTTCAGTTTTCATAGTTCATATGATACAACATATCTTTCCTGGAGGGAATTCCTTGTTCTCTTCACCCAGGCGCCTGACACCTACCACTGCATACAAAGCGGCGGTCCCCGGATATCCGGCACGTGAGACATTACCGTATCGGCTTGCCAGATTGATCCCTGACCCCCGCACAGGCGCGGTGAATGCGCGCTCCGTCGTCTCGGTCCCGGCGCCCGTCAATGAACAAAATGGAGTAATATTCCTCTTGTCTTCCGCACCCCCGAAATATGAGCATGGCATGTAAAACGATATGACGCTTTGCCTACGGACTTGCCGAAGCGCGCAGCAACAATTCCTCAAATTTTATCCAAGATCCACCGTGACATATATATCCACATTACTCGTGATCGTCAAATATTTCGATTTAGAGTGAAAACTCCGCCACTGATCTGCTTCTGGATTAATATTTTCTGGGACGGGGTTCTTTGCGCCCAGTGGAAAGAGGGGAGGAAACTAGGGACGCCGAACGTTGAAAAAGAATATCAATATCAATACTTTTTACTATAACCGCCGGTCTACTCGGCGTTTCGGCTCGGAGATGGACGCTATCAATGACGGCGGTGACTTTTTGCGCCCGTCGCAAGGATACCTTGTAAACCGAAGTACAAGTACAGTGAAACGACGCTTGCTGGGTTGCTTTCATTTTACAGATGCGATGCACTACTGTCATCTACTATAAAATATTTTGTATGACAACGGCTCGGTGGGAACCTCCGCCGGAGCCGTGGGCGCCTGAGCACGGAGCAATAGTTTTTCATACACCTTGATGGTTTTTGGGCACTCGAGTGCCACCATCACGGTCCAGGCGCCTTTAGAAGGGTGATCGGCAGGAGGCCGTAAAGTATGTCACACGTAGCCTTCAAAGTTCGCGAGGAACTGGCGTGAAAGGGGGTTCTAGGTCGTGAAATGGTGGAGTTGTGGCTGCGACAGCGAGAGCAAATTCCAATATTGGTTACAGCGCGAGCACATTTCCCAATCTCACTGCGTTTTGCCACACTATGACAACTATGATAGCGGGTTGCTCACACACTGGGAGGGATCCGACTCTTCGTCGTGATGACAGATAGCGCCGGGCTAAAAATCCCGTCTTCTAGGTGCTTATCGTGTCTATCATGTCAAAAGCGCCTTCCCTTCGGATTGTCGCCACTTGTGACTGGCGCCAGTGTACTATCAACAGCTTCATGTCCGCTGGCAAGCCAAGAGTCCAGAGCCCCTTCGCGTAGCCAGGATCAGCATACTAACTCTCCATTTTAAGGGTACTTCACGCAGGAGATCTAAACGGCGCCCGTCGCGAAATTCAAAAAAGGGGTGGGGCACGGTGGTAATTAATGCCTATCGGTAGGACTGTGGTACAAGGTGACAATTTCCAGATGTGTTTCGACATATTTTCTCAAATTTACCGTGTTATGGGTGAGGGAAGTTCCTGGAGTTCAGACCCGTATAGATTGATTGTAGGATGCGGACGTGCTCGATCGTCTTGTACCGTAGATAGAAAAAAAAGACGGAACCAGCATTCCCGGAATGTTCCAGCTCCGTCCGTATCCACCTCCACCCAAGGGCGGCTAACACACAGTCTCAGTGGAGAAAAGGGATGTGAGAGAAATCCTTGATAAAAAAGCAAAATGTGCACCTCGGGCTTCACGGTACTCCATGATTACTAGTAGATGACCTTAGAATCAAGGGACTGTGTGGCGGTATCATCAACGTGAGTAGAACGGGAGGTCGAAAAAAGCATAATACCAGTTATGGTCTGTCCGAGTCTAACGGTATGAGAGTCCTGGGGGTAGGCGCAGTGATTTTCTGATTGTGGAGCAGTTTGGGACGTCTTGAAGTTGCCATGGGGTGGGCATTTATCTCTAGTGAGAGGGGTGCAACAAGCCGAAAGTACAGGAAAGGTCGAAAAGCGCGGATGTGCTTCGGGGAGTTATGTATTCGGAGAGGGTCATGCATGAGGCTGCAACACCCGCCCTCCTGAGACGAGCTGCCTTGAGGAGAAAGGAAGACGCATTGCCACTGAGGTATCGCCGCTATCATTCGAGACCTGCCACACGTTGTACACGTTTTCCCCTCTCATCAAAAATCAGCACCGGAACACAGCCGAAGACCAAGACATCTCAGCAGACTCAAGGCCACACGCCATCTTCAGAGTCCTAGGATGCAGTAACGGCTCAGTCATCGGGAGCCGGCCAGCATAAGAGGACCACGAGTGTCTCTTCCGCTCAGCTGGCACCTCCTAGGAGTTGCGAGCATGCTTGTCACAGGCACCAGAGCAGACACGTGTGGAACAAAGCATCACAGGGGCCGAGGGGGGGGCATGGGCACAGCGTGCAGGGACACACCCATTAGAACTTCCGTCGTACCTTCCGCCGCATTGTACCCGAAAGTACATCTCTACCGCAGGAGGTGTCTGACGGCATTCACAAAGTTTTGCGCCGACCACCTTTCTCCGAGTAAAAAGAAGAAAAACGGAAAAAAGACCGAATGTACCGAGTCCTTTCGCTTTTGTGTCCGCGGTGAAATGGGTCGATTCAGTGTCCCTCGAGAATGAGGAGATTTTTAACGTTAAGTCCGAAGTGGCTGCGTAATATCGTCACGAGGTTCGCCACGTTCATACGTGCGTAGCGAGGGTCTGACGAAGGTCGGCCACGAGGCAGATAACCTGATATTAAGTAGAGTCAAAAGAATTGACGTCTTTTTTTCCTCCAAATACTTTGATAACGCCGCCGCAGATCAACTAATCAAGTAACACCCGGCCTCCCCACCCACGATAATTTTCAGAAGATGTTCCTTGGCGGTGCGATGCTGGGATTATGTGGGATATGAAATCGATTGGGGAAAACTGTGGGAATATCGCTTTTGCGCGAGACGCGGCTGCCGTCAGTCGTACCGTACAAGTTTCATGAGAAAGATCGCACCGCGGAAGGTCATGAAGAACAATACAGTGACAGCCGGACGACATAGTAGCCTGAGCAAGCTACCAACGCAACCATAGCCCTCTGATCACCTGACTTCATCCCACGTGATTCACTCACTGCCAACCAACACGCAACCAACTTGCAATTCATCGCAAAAAAATATAAAAACACAAAAGGTGGCAAACAAAAGTCACAACCACCAGGCACTAGGTTGATGAATAGCCTCGGGTCAGTTAGGTCATCTCTGATCGGGTCCAAAGACCGGGTGCATGCCTCGGCATAGCAAGATGCGATCATATTGAATGCTCCACTGAGGTTGTCATGTCGCTGACTCTTTTTTAGTTGCGAAACTACAATAGCTGCTATATTCGGTCCACCCATGGAGCCAGGCTAAATCCCAACGAGGTCGCCGATCATGTTTCAGTGCGGTGGGGGCGCAAGACTGCGCGGCTCCGATGCGCAACACACATCTTCGCCAGGGGCCTAATTGTATCGGTGTCAGCCTCAGCAATTTGACCGCATTGAAGAACAAGGACACCACTGGCGCATATGCCCATAGCACTGTGTGTATTAATTGCAGTGGCGTTGAATGCAGCGCTAACTCTTCTGGATGGTGACCGTCGCTTCTCAGATGGTCTGGCTTGTACTTCCTCAGGTTCAACATTGCTACGCGCCGCTGGCGAGCAGTGTGCCTGTAGTACCGCACGGTACTGTATTCCGGCGAAGCAACGCGGGTTCATCGATCATCGGGAATTCCATGACCGGGTATTCCTACAACAACGATTTCCTTAAGCAAAAGATCAATCACGAATTTATCTCGCGTTACTGTAAGTTAGCAGTGGGCACTTGCAACCATACTAACCACAGATTATATTAGTACAGCTTCCACACACCGCGTCGGAGACATCTCGTTATCGGCGTCTTAGCCTTTGTCGTCGCCGATCGGTGGCGCTGCTAACTGGCTGAAGTTAGTCTGAGCCAAGAGCGCAAGAAACCGAAATGCATCAATATACTGGAACCCATTCCGGTCAGACTTAGAGGAGTATATAGACCATGCCATGCATATGGCGTATTGAAGCCATTTGATCGCCGCAATATCGCTCCACTGTGGCTGCGCTATAGTAGTCGCTTCACGTCATTGTCGCCTCGCATGCCAAGTTGAACTTCCATTCGTACCTGTAAGAGGGTGTGGCATTTTTGACTTCAGTTGACATCGAAACAACTCAAGAAAACAAGAGAGGCCACAAATGTACAGTACCAATTTTCATGGGGGTACGGGATCGTGCTGTACCTTAGTTGTCAGCTATCTATGCCGTACATCGCTGCAATTACTTAGATCGCCCTTGCCTCCCCTTTCCCCGGATTTGCGATTTGACGCCCAGGGGCACGCAGTCACTTTCTTTGCACTTTCCTCTTTGATTGCCCGCGTTACTTGCACTATGCAGAATTCGAAGTTTCTCCGACAGGTTCACAAACGGGTTTTATTTCTCGCTACTGCTATTCAGATCCCCGATGAACCCTGACAATACCGCTTTGAGTTGTGCGATTAAAGTAGAACAAATATCTAATGATACGAAATTAGGCCATAATACATACATACTTCGGGAGGCTCTATGAATCGGTTTCTGCAGTGCTGCCTCCTGATTCAGGACTTCCATCAATCTTCCTTGGGGGCCGTGGTGCGCTTTGTGGCAATGCATCACGAAGTTCAGGCCGTTGCGGGGTCTGTGTCGTAGGGCTTTGTGGCTGCACTTGGACACCCTTACGCTGAGAGCGAGCAGAACGGTTGAAGTACCCACACTTGGGACAAACATATTCTAAAATGATAACCTTAACATCGACTCGGTATGTAACAAGTGGAAGATCGTGCGTACGTGCGTCTTCCCACATATCTTCTTTCATGAGTCCATTGTGGGCAAAACATTTTTGGCAGATAAGAGCATAGCGTGACGTTACGGGATTCATGGACGACTCATCATCTCCAAGAAGCGCATCGGCAAGCTTGTCATACCAAAGTTTGCGCGGAGGCGGGAGCGGCTGCTGTGGGGTTTCTGCGAAAAGAGGATCCGGTGTATATGTAAAATAGGCATGACTACGAAAGGGGGCTTAGGTACGTACGTGCAAGTTGACGCTGTAGGCCCGGGGAGATAGGCTGATTACGAAGGTTCGCGGGTGTGTTTGGAGTGTTTGGGGGAACCACGGATACCGCCCGTTGTGGTGTAGCTGGAAAGAGTTGAGATTGACGTCGAGACGAAGGGTCGTCGATGGGCCGAGCGAGGGGGAATCCAGTTGAGGGACCATCCTCATATCGCTCGAGAAGTTCACGGGTCTCATAATAATTGGTCCTTTTCTTGAAATCCTCGACCTTGTTGCGCCGTGCCTGCTTCAGTGCCGCCAAGCTCTTCTCTAAAAAGTGGTGAAGGTCGGCACGAGGCCTACGCGTGGCTGACAGGAGAAGCGCCACGGACCTTCTGCGTTGCCCTTGCGATTGTACCATAACTGCACGATCCGACGGGTAAAAAGAATTCTAGAAAAGCAAGGTTGGTCACGAAATACAGACAGGAGGGGGAGTATGACGTACATTATGGGACCGAGGATTGCCGGGAAACCCTTGACTGCCTTCTCTACTTTGCTGTTGGGCCTGTGTCCGCTCATCTGGGGAAGCAGCTGGGTATACCATAGGCCAAGATAGGCACCCCATCCTGCAAAGGTATACAGGGTGACAAGAAGAGTGGCCCGTCTCTCGCGCAGGCGGATCTCGTTCAGCTGCGTCTCACGCTTCTGAATGTCCGAAGCGAGAGCTGCGAGAACCTGACCAATGTCTTCCGGCTCTTTCTGCAGTTCACGGCCAATATTGCACAACAACGTATCAAAGATGATAGCTACACACCTTTCTGAACCAGGTGAGGAGGCCCATGTTAGGAGTCGAATGTTCAAACTAAGCCACATGCTGAGCCGAGTTGAAGTGACGCAAATCCGGCCCGACTCGGACCGCCCCTGTTCATCCAGACCACGCTGAAGTTTATGCGTGAACCGCGTTTTTTAATGTCTACGAGAGATCCGAATGTTCAGACATGTTCCGTCCCCATTCAGATGCTCTAACCTACTCAAAACACACCGCTCATTCTATGCCACATTACCACAACGGCTACCGACCGCCGCTCACACAGAACACAGCCTTGTGGATGACCTTTCCTCCATAGAGAAAGAGGATAGAAAGAGGAGGGATACGGAAGATACCAGTATGTCCCTTTATTTCTTTTGAAGGGGATCATGGCCTGAAATGACTATTTCGCCGCTCCCCGTTCGCTAAAGTCCAGCGTAATCAAGTCGGCGTGCAACTCCTGTCGCGTCGTTTGCACCGCCAGATATTCAAAAATGACCCATTTCCTTCCCCAGAATCTCGCTTTGTCCACATCTCGCGGGATCATCTGGAAATGCACGGTCTTGATCCCGAGAGTTGTTCCGTGCTCCCGAATATTGCTTTCACCCTCCCACCTCTCCAAGGACGTACTATTGACGAACATTTTCACCGTATTGGGGTGCGTGCGACACGTCCCTGGTATGGCCTCGCCGTCGACCTGGTTGGAGTGAAACTTCCTCCACCTCCAGACCATTGGGAGATCCAAGCCGGGTGGACCAAATACTACTACCGCCCCGATGGTTCAAGCTTCAGCGAGCATATCGAGTTTCCTTGTCATGATGGAAATCCCGAGACTATGCTTGTCTTCGACGTCGAGACAATGCCTGAATATCATCCCTATGCTGTCCTCGCCTGTGCAGCAACCCCCAATGGGTGGTACTCCTGGATCTCCCCTTGGCTCATCGACCAGTCTGAGGATCCGACCCAACTTATTCCTCTTGGTGATCCAAGTGTGGCACGCATCGTCGTCGGACATAACGTCTCGTATGACCGCGCTCGCATACGAGAAGAGTACAGCCTGGCGGACAGTCGGACACGGTTCCTCGACACGATGGCGCTGCATGTCGCCGTTAAGGGCATTTCGTCCCACCAGCGTCCCGCGTGGATGAAGCATCGAAAGACTAAACTCAAGGAGCGTGAGCTTGCCGCGGAGGCGGAGGAGGCCGTCGTCGCTCTCTTGGACGAGACTAAATCACGCCAAGCTGTTGAGCCGGATGGAGCCAAGAGGAAAGAGCTTCATGCAATGCGTGCTGCGATTGAAGAGAGCCTTTTGCACAACACCACTCATAATGACGACGCACGCGAGGAAGCCGAGAACAAAACCTGGGAGGACATCACATCTGCTAATTCACTCGCAGACGTGGCGCGCCTCCACTGCGGCATCGACATGGACAAGGAGGCTCGCAATGATTTCATGGAATGCAAACCCGCAGAGATTCTAGAGAATATCCAGGACTACCTTAACTATTGCGCGAATGATGTTTCCGTAACGCATCGTGTCTATGCCGCGGTCCTTCCCGAGTTTCTCGAATCGTGCCCTACACCGGTGTCTTTTTCCGGCATGCTGACGATGGGCTCAAGCTTCCTTACGGTGAACGAGAAATGGGAGAGATATTTGGAGGACGCGGAGCGGACTTATCGCAATTTGGAAGAGGGCGTGAAGACGCGACTCGTGAATCTCGCCATCGAGGCGAGAAATGCGATGGAGAACGAGAAATGGAAGGATGACGTCTGGCTACGGCAGCTGGACTGGACGCCAAAGGTCGCAGGCAAGTCGAGAGGTATTGGTACCCAAGACGCCGTGGGTTTCTTTTTGTATTTTCTTGAGCTGCGTTGACTGGTGTCAAAGGTTACGAACAAGACGCTGGTTCCTACGTGGTATAAGGAACTGTTATGCCTTGGCCCTTTCAGCGCGAGGGTGCTCAACCGTACTCTTCCCCTTCTCCTCAAACTCTCCTTCGATGGACATTGTCCTAGGTACTCATCCGCCGAGAAATGGCACCTTGTGATTGATGGTCAAGTTGTCCGCCCACCCGCACCTGGGAAATCGAAGGTCCTCAGTCTTCTCGGCAAGTCGAATGGTCTCTCTATGCTTCAGTCTGGCCATATGACTACCGACCTTGGCGACTTGGTCCTGTCCATAGCCAGCGGAAATCATTCGGAGGCGGTGTCTCAAAGGATCCTCCGCCTCGCTGAAGATCTGTCACGTTCACATTCCTCTCCACCGTTGGACGATCCTTGGCTGGGACAACTCGATTGGACACCGGTGGAGCCCTCGCCAACGGGTTCACGCAAGTCGCCCCAAGTGCTCTGGCCTAAGTGGTATTGGGAGCTCGCAAAGCCGAAGAAGGATCTCCCACCCGGAACCATCGACCTCACACCACGTACTCGCATTGCTCCTCTGTTACTTCGGCTATCCTGGCAAGATTGGCCCCTCTTCCACTCCCGCGAACATGGGTGGACGTACCGCGTGACGCCAGGCACGGCGTACACGACACGTCAGACGCCGCTAGATTTCCACCACCCGGCAGACGAGGCGCTGCAGGCCCTGGCCTTACATGAGGGGTTCATGTTTTACAAACTGCCGCACAAGGATGGCGAGGCAGCGAATGTTGGGAGCCCACTCGCCAAGACATTTGTCAAATACGCGCAGGATGGGACGCTTACGAGCCCGGGAGACGATGCGCGTGGTGCCCTCGATATGAACGCACAGTGCAGCTACTGGATCAGCGCACGCGACCGCGTGCTGAAGCAGATGGTCGTATGGCAGCAGCAAGGGCTCGATATGGGTATGGCCGTGGGTAATGACCCAGGTAGCAAAGCGGGCATTGTCCTTCCTCAAGTTATTACTATGGGCACAGTAACACGCCGTGCGATCGAGCGAACGTGGCTTACGGCGAGCAATGCGAAAAAGAACCGCGTCGGCTCGGAGCTGAAAGCAATGGTACGCGCGCCTTCGGGTTACGCTATTGTGGGCGCGGACGTTGATTCGGAGGAACTTTGGATCTCGAGTGCGATGGGGGATGCACAGTTTGGATTTCATGGCGCTACGGCGGTCGGGTGGATGACGCTCGAAGGTACCAAGATAGCGGGAACGGACTTGCACTCAAAGACAGCGAGTATACTCGGCCTCTCACGTGACCAGGCCAAGGTGTTCAACTATTCACGTATATACGGTGCAGGCATGCGCCATGCGATACAGCTCTTACTCCAGGCAAATGCGGACATGCTCCCAGAACAGGCGCAGCGACTCGCGGAACAGCTGTACGCCTCTACCAAGGGAAAGAACACGCAGCGGACCGATGTGTTCGGGCGCAAGTTCTGGTTTGGCGGAACAGAGAGTTACTTATTTAATAAACTCGAGGAAATTGCGCTCTCGGAACAGCCGACTACGCCTGCCCTCGGGTGTGGTATCACGCATGCCCTCTCGAAGAAGTACCTCCCCGCCCAGTTCGGCTCGGACTATATGACTTCGCGCATCAACTGGGTTGTACAGTCCTCCGGCGTGGACTACCTTCACCTGCTCATCGTCTCGATGGATTATCTTATACAAACTTACGACATCAAAGCGCGGTACCTCATCTCCGTACACGACGAACTGCGCTATCTTGTCGAGGAGCGGGATAGGTATCGCGCAGCGCTAGCGCTTCAGATCGCGAACTTATGGACGCGATGCTTGTTCGCTTATCGCCTCGGAATGGATGATCTCCCGCAGGGCGTCGCGTTTTTCTCGGCAGTGGACGTCGATTCGGTTTTGCGCAAGGAAGTGGATATGTCATGTGTCACACCTTCCCACCCAAAGCCCATTCCGCCCGGTGAATCGGTCAACATTGAGCAGGTGCTAGAACGTACGGGCAGCACCTTATGGGCGGATGGCCGCCCGATGGAGGAGCCAAATGAGGAGGAAGCGCAGAGGTGGGACCCGCTTGATGGGTATACACCACCACATTGCTTGCGACATCGTGCAAAAAGTGCAACGTGGCTGCGAGCACAGGCTACCAATTCGTTTGCAGAGGTCAAGTATCTCGCGCAGCAAGAATCTGGTGTCAAGTTTGTTGGTGATGTCGGAAGTGGCCGTGGTCGTCGCTCTCGCACGAAGGGACGTGGAAAGTCTGGGGTTGCGTCGCCAGAGCTGGACGAGCAAGCGAGCGAATGGGCGGAAGTTTTACAGCATGAGATGAAGCGGGTGAAGTTGGAGTAGTAGCATAAGGTCTTCATTTGCTTATTGTTTTCCCATCCAATTTAGTATTTTATTTATTATTATATTGATACGTACTGTATCCCTTGTTAAGTTCAGCAGTAATACTTAGTACAGTACCTCCGTTAATTGGGAGCAACTGTTTGCGGAAGACAACCTCCAACCTCTCTCAGTCGTTAGTCGACTAGAACGTGGCACCCGCCCCTTTCCATATGAGAAGGCTCCTTGTTTTCGCGCTCTCATTGGACAGATAAGAATCTGTGGGGTTCCCTCACCTAGTAACCTAACGCGACGCGAGTCACTTCCAGAACAAAATCTCTGACGCCACTCCCTCTACCACGTTGACTCGTCTGATTAGCTGCCATGATGCCCTCTTTGCACACGTCGGAGCACCACACCACTCTAACCCGCGTACATTCCTTCTCACTTCCCCGTGATCTCCTAGCCTCGTATCTTGTCTTATCCTACGACATCTAACCCTCCCTTTGCCTTTTGTACTTTCTCTGCCCACACCGCCGTACCCCCTAAGCGTCCGAACAGATACTGTATTTAGTGAGCTCCTGGTCCATTACTGGCCACCGGCCACCGGCCAAAATTGTACTTCAACGCTGTTCAACGTTCAACCTCCATCAAGCACGAGTCTCCACCCATCCAGCAACCCCAGTGCGTTGAAACGGGCCCACCGTCTCAATACCCCGCACCCTCTAGACATCCCAGGTATCTCGGGCGGCCACTTCTATGCCTCGCGAGCCAGCCAAGCAGAGAACAGGCTACAAGTCGGAGGGAACAAGACGCAGGGAAACTCTAGCATCAAGGTGATCACGCAGCGAACAGGGAGGTGGAGCAAAAGCCAGAGCGGAAGAGTGCACACACGGGGCGGCTTCGAGAACACCAAACTGGATGATATTAAAACTGTAAGCTAAACCAGACACGTCGTCCATTAGAGAAAAAAGGTAAGACTGAGTGAAAGATTCGAGCACGCGAGGGTGCAATGCTTGCCGCGTTTGCTTTTGTGGGTGGGTGCCGCATAAGGCACATTATGGTACTTGTGCACCGACGGTATCACACGCCCATTAGAGGAGGGACGTGAGTGAGTCATCAAGGTATCATTGCACTAGGAAAAACGGAGACAAATCGAACAATGAGGGAGGAGAGAGAAGAGGAACGAGACATGGGAATTGGTTTTGGAGTTTCCGGATGCAATCCAACGATTGATAGATTGGTAAGACATTGCAATCAATCAGAAAGTTGGTAAGAAACTAGAATGATTGATAATGGATTATAGCGATAACGTTATATTGTGTCGCGCTGAGTACCGTATTCGGAGTACAGTTCAAAGATGGCGGGAATCGAGTACCATGACGGGTAGCCATTTGTCCTTCGGGCCCCTATTCGGGGGATTATAATTCCCAGACACAAAGCTCCTGACGTGCGCAAGAATGGCTCCCACCAAGCAAAGAGCTGCCTTTGTGTCCGAAAGTGGGGTCACCTTTGGCCTCGTAGACGTGACGAAGCCTGGCCCTGGTCAGATACTCGTCAAAGTCGTGGCCGCGGCGCAGAATCCTACAGATTGTCAGTTTTCTTCTTCTCCTTCCAAACTTTGAAGTGGCTTCAGAGAACTACTCACTGACATCTGCATTGCGTATACTATTTATCTGATCGTATCCAGGGAAGACTCTCGGACGTGTGCTCAAGGCGGCCAAGTATGGCGGAATCGTGGGTAACGATTTCGCCGGGGTCGTTGAAGAGCTTGGACCGGATGTTCCCGAGGGGATATGGACGGTCGGCGAGCGGGTCGCAGGTGTCGTATTCGGCAGTGAGTTTTCCCTTTCGCGCATTTTCCTCGTACACTTTCCCCGGTACTGAGGACCACACCACAGCCGATAAGCCCAACGGCGCATTCTCGGAATACGTAGTTGCGGACGCCGAACTCCAGGTCGTACCCATCCCCGGCGGCTGGTCATTCGAGGAAGCGGCGCAGCTGGGCGTGGCTCCTCTAACAGCCCTGCAATGCTTGCATGAGACTCTCGAGCTGCCTTCGCCCTTCGAGGCTAGGTCCACCGCCGAGCAGCGGCCTCAGCGCACCATTCTCATTTGGGGCGGCGCGTCAGCCGTTGGTCAATATGCCATCCAATTCGCAAAGTTGGGCGGACTTCGCGTCGTGACGACGGCTTCCTCCAAGAATTTTGACCTCGTCAAGGGACTCGGCGCGGACGAGGTGTTCGATTACCGGGACGAGGGTGTCGTGGAGAAGATCCGCGTAGCTACTGGAAATGCACTTGACATCGCCTTTGATACGATCTCGGAGGGCAAGACGCCTGCACAGATTACTGGTGCAATTGGAGACAAAGGTGGAAAAGTAGCCACCGTCCTTCCGTACGATAGTCCCCGTCCTACTGTCAAAGTTACTTTCAGCATACTCCCTAATTTGCTTCGACGTGTACGATTGATATGCCCTATCCTTTTGTGTATGACTTATCCTTTTCTAGGGAACAAATGGCAAATGGTACGTTGATCTATTCAAACAGATCCTCGCTACGGGAAAGGTCAAGCCTATCCCGGTTTTCATACAACCCAACGGACTTGCTGGGGTGAAGGATGGTCTGCAATACATGCAGGATGGGAAGGTACGTCCGATACATGTTCAGTTTACGCATCGATCGGTGACACTACCTTACAGGTCAGCGCACAGAAGCTGACGTATCGTATTTCTGACACACCTGCGGCTTGATAACCTGGCTAAGCAAAATGCAATGGGAAATCTTTGCGGGCACTGTGCGTGCTAAGTTAGCTGGAATGTATTATACTAGGTATCGTTTTCTGTTCAATCAATCATTCAATGATATATGCCACCGTGGTCGATCGGTCTATGCCACAACTTGCAGTTCTGTGGTGGTTGGTTGGCCTTAACCAGGTTACGGGAGCAAAAGAATTCCCATTAGCCGACTCGAACGACTGACCTCGTCATATGATAACTTGATCTTGTGATGATCACGTTACTAGTGACGCGCTCTACCAACTGAGCTAAACGGGACTATATTGGTATGTTTCAGTCAACATTATGAATTAAACTGTCGAGATTAACGTCTTATCACGGTGCCCGTGACACATGGGTCCATGATAGATGTGGAGCCATTAGTGGGCGTCGCTTTCCGACCGCTACTGTGACGGTAGTACTGTCAGAGGTTTACACAGGCCAAGATGTGCTGAAAAGGATATCGTTAGCTGGTGAAGTTCAGATTCTACAACAGAAGGCCTTACAGCTTCCCCTGTACTGCGGGACCGGTGCCACCAGAAACAGTGTATGTGCCATCTGCATCCAGCTGTATCTCATGATCAGCTTTACTATCCCCGCTGTAGAACCAGTAGCCCGCCCCATTGGTTGCGCCGCTGAATGTCACCGACCAGTACCCGCCAGGTACTAAATGCAACAACTTTAGTCAATAAGTAATTCCTACAGGGCAATTTTTAGCGCACTCTTATTGCCATTGTCTGTGAGCGTCACGTAGCCCAGGTTGGGGAAACCGAGGACGTAGTTACCGTGCAGGCTACCGGTCGGGTTGATGACATTAGTTCCAGGCTTGAACAGGATCTACGTAGTCGTAGCATCGTCGCTTTTGATAGAGACGATGTACCACACCATGATTGCAGGTGTTTGTGAAGGTTTAAAGTGGAGTGTTAGGGAGTAGGGAGTAGTAGGGACGATGTTGAAAGTCACAAGGAAAACCCTGGTTTAAATAGACGTTTGGCCCAGTGGACAGGCCAAACGTCGGCACCTACTCTTCGTGATGTGCTGGACCAGGCTCGTAAGATGACGGCTGGTATGGACATGGACGGTAAACCGTGACCTAAGCTTGTTTGAGCATCGACTGTACGCCGGTACGGGGTTCTGTAGTACAGACTATCTCGTACATTGCCCTCGCTCTCTCCGCATGACCATCTCGTAGTACATTGCCCTTGCTCTCTGCTCTCGTAAATTGTCCCCACTCTCTCCGTATGACCATCTCGTACATTGCTTTCCCCTTCCCCGCATGACCTTCTCGTACATTGCCCTCACCTTTCCCGCAGACCCTCTCGTATATTGTCTCCCGCATAAGCTCTCGTAAATTAAAATTACCTTCGCTTTCCCCGCGTGACCTTCTCGTACATTGCCCTTCGCTTCCCCGTATCAGTCATAGCCTTATAGGCCGATGATAGGCGGCCCGCCCTAAGGGTTATTTCAACTCAATGTCTTAAAGTTTAGTTAAAACATCCACATTGTCCGCGTATGGACATGATGTATGCGACCCGCCGGCTTCAAGCCGCCAAGAATTCTGAGGTCTGAGCGCTGAGCCGTCGGTGCCGCGGCTTTGTTTTTTGCCATTTTGAGGATCGGTCGAAACACTGGAATTCACTGAATCATTACACATACAACCACTACTGCCGCTCTTTTTACCGGTGCCGCAGTACAGGGGAAGCTGTAAGGCCTTCTGTTGTAGAATCTGAACTTCACCAGCTAACGATACCCTTTTTAGCACATGTGTAGAGTTTCAAGGGGTCAGAATGTGCACCCGTTTGTACCAGCGATCTAAAGTTTCGAGTTGTCCGAAGAGTTAATTGAACCTTTACGGATACAGTTGACACAAGTTTGAATTTAGGCTGTGACAGTGACTTCGTGATGTCTGTGATCGGTCACACATCACAGTTTGAGTAAGCAATGCCAACGCTGGCACGAGTGCCTCGCCTCACCCCGAACTTCTTCCTACCCTCATTTACAGTAAACATTACCCAGTCTCAGTCTCAAGGCGACTCCTATATTCTTCATGCGCTCTTTTCTATCTATTGCACTGCTTTTGTCGAGCTTCGTCTATAGTGTTGCTCTCACTGGCATTCGTAATCATTGGTCTGACCCGTACAGCCTTCGTCCGAACCCGCTCTACCCATAGGGAACAGGACCTGGGTACGAGACCGACATTAGAGACGACTGGAGAACCCTCAGTTGGGACAACAATCCTCATTACAGACGAGAATAACTTTGCGCTTCTACTCTCTGCGATACCTGGCGGTATGTTCGAGTTCGTATTGGTCACGAGTGTTCGACCATAATCAAACCCTCATTGTTATAGAGCTGGTATCCGACGCAGAAAACAACGCGAAATCTTTTTGTACCCTGAGAGTTCCAGCTATCCCTGTACGAATAGGACGCCTGACGGCTTCATCACTGCCGCCGCGCTAGCGAGCGCGAATGACAAGTCGTGGATCCAGGTAACTTTCGCAGGTGTCCCTTAGGCGGAATGTCTGGACTTTAGTACATTCTCTATAGATCACTGGTTGTATCGATTCGACAATTTTTCACTTGGATCCGAGTCTAAGCGATGCCGGTGGACAATTTGACGTGCGCTTCCCGAACGGGGTTCAGTGTACCTTCGGCAAGCAAGGGGCAAGTTTTATTGAGCTGTGCGTTGTCCCTCGCTTATTATCCTTTCGAGAGAACTGTGTACTGACTCAGTTGGGATTAAGACTCGGACCCAGTGTTGAGCCCGCTTTGAACCGCTTCTGCTTACGCTGTTGTAGCACCCCGAATGACCAGATCAACTACAATTCTCATAGAGATCGCTCTGGGTGCGAGAATGCCATCCTGGGTACATATGACTTTCCAGAGCTCGGCATAAGTTGTGCGTAAGTTGTACAGGTCCCAAGTATATATTTGGCTTCTTGTGAAGTTGAAGCATTCATTGGTGTCGTTGATCCCAGCGGGGTAGTACGCAATGGCCCATATCTGAGTTGTTCAAGGACAAAGCAACGGTGACATTTTGTGATGCGACGTAGTACATCGAGGAGATAAGGCTTTGGGCTGGCGACAGGCCTGACACCAGATCAGAGTCAGAGCTCTATGACTCTGAAGCATCTCGATATGTCACCTTTCCAACATCGCGAACCAACCTTCGGCTCCATCCCATCCCAAAACAGCCACCGTGTCTTCTATACCACAGGCTTGAGCGATCTCAAGATTGATGTTCCTAACAGTTCCTCCTCAACGCGCATCACTTAAAGGACGCTGTATACGTACCTATGAGTCTGAGCAGCACTTCCCTTCCCTCTGCTCAATCTCCCTGTTCGCTGTGCGACAGTCTTCTTGTTGCCTATCCCTTGCATACTACCTCACTTTTCTGTATCCCTGTCCTTTATAGACTCATATACAGATAACAAGAACGCTCGCGTTAATAGTGATGAGGATCAACTTCAGGTGGCGTGGGAATGCCATCGCACCTGTCGCTCGTTGATAACATGACCTGTTCACAGTTACATCTCCTGACGTGTCTAACGATCGGAAGAGGAAGCAGCCAGATAGTCTAGGCCTTTCCCAATTCGAAAATCTCCTGCTGAATCTTCAACGGCAAGGTGGCCGCGACTTGGATTGAGCTGGATTCTCCCTTAATGAGCTAAAAAGGCATAAGGTTGGGACTGCCTCATTCTCCAATGCATCTTGGAAGTTGGAACGATGCCGCCCGGGTTTTTAAACTGGATGCACCGAAAGGTTTCAATCAACTTCCCACTTCTCATTCCCAGTTACTCCGCTTCCTCCTTCTTTTCATCGGGAAGTAATGAAGGCATCCGCCAAATGGCTGGACGTCTATCAAGAGACATGATCGTAGTCCATCTGTGAAGTAAAAATTCCCGCATCTGGGGACCTCATTATATAAACTTTCCCTTCGCGTATCGTGACTGTTAGGTTTCTACAGCGCTCTACCAACTGAGCTAATGGGACTATCTCAACTTGTTTCAGTCAACATTATGAATTAAACCGTCAAGCTTAATGGTAATCTTATCAGGTGACGACAGTGTCCATGACAGCCCGTGACCAAATGAGCCATTAGATCATTAGATGTCATGAACGACCTCGAAGGACGGAATCGGAACTCGAAGTTGCAACTTCAGGCCTTCAGGGCGTACTGTACGGTATAACTGTCACAGGGACCTGGGATAATGGCTATCGTGACTCGCAGAAGTCGGGTTGATCGGTTTTAGGTGCGTTGTCGTAATCATGACTACTGTACATGAATTGAACACCCCGACTCACTCCAATTTTTCTCTCTAGTTCACTTCGCCATCACATCCCACGAACCATCGCCTTCACGTACACTGCACTCGCTTTCTCCGCATCAGTCATTGGATCTAGCTAGGACTATTTTAAGTTCAATGTCTCCGTTAAACACTTACGTTGCCCGCGTAGTGGGCATGCCTACTCGAACCGTGATTGATGACAGTCAGTCACGAGGTCATTACACACCATTAGTGTCCCAAAACCGCACCCATGGTGTAAATTGGAATACATATCAAAACTTGTGCTAGCTGTATCCGTAAAGGTACAATTTAACTCTTCAGACTCGAAACCTTCGATACAAACGCGCACACCCTGACTTCTTGCAAATTTACACAGGCCAAGATGTGCTAAAAAAGATATCGTTAGCCGGTAAACTTCAGATTCTACTCCAGAAGGTCTGATCTTACAGCTTCCCTTTCACTGCGGCACCGCTGCCACCAGAAACAGTGTAAGTGCCATCTGCATCCAACTGTATCTCAGCTTTACCATCCCCGCCGTAGAACCAGTTGCCCGCCCCATTGGTTGCGCCGCTGAATTTCACAGACCAGTCCCCGCCAGGTACTAAATGCCGCAAGTTCAGTTAATAAGTAATTCCTACAGGGCAGTTTTCAGCGCACCCTTATTGCCATTGTCTGTGAGCGTCACGTAGCCCAGGCTGGGGAAACCAAGGACGTAGTTACCGCTCAAGCGACCGGTTGGATTGACGATATTGGTTTTAGGCTGGAACAGGATAGTGGTCCTGGGGACGTCGGTTTTGATGGAGACGATGTACCACACCATGATTGCAAGTGTTTTCGATGGGTTTAAGGTGCAGAGGGAGTAATGGGGACGATGTTGGAAGTCACAAGGAAAGCCCGGCCTTGTTCCGGCCTGGTTTAAATAGACATTTGGACCGGCCAAACGTAGGCGCGTAGGCACCCATATGTCACGAGCACCTGCTCTTCGTGATGTGCCGCGCCAGGCCCATACAGTAAGATGACGGCACTGGTCCGCTGATGGGACGTAAACGCGTAAACTGTGACCGTCACGGTAAGCCTCAAGTTTGAGCATCGACTGCACGGTACGGGGTTCTGTAGTACAGTACTACAGACCATCACCTTCTCGTATATTGCCCTCGCCTTCCTAGTCCCCGCATGACCTTCTCGTACATTGCCTTCGTGCCTTCGCCTTCCCCGCGTGGCCTTCTCTTACATGATTGTCTTCGCCTTCCCCGCTGGACTCGGACCCCGCATGACCTACCTGTACATTGCCTTCACCTTCCCCGCCACATGACCTTCTCGTACATTACTCTTGCCTCCCCGCATCAGCCATAGGTCACCGTCTGGTGCATCAACTAATCGATCCTCAAAAACAAAAGCCGTGGCGCCAACAGCTCAGAATTTCAGGCCAGGCCAAAGCTGTAGTCAGGCTTGAAGCTTGAAGCCGTGCCGCGTACACCATGCTCAATGACATCGCCGTGGGACCGGTCCGGCTGGGGATATCCCGGCTTCTCCGAGCCCAAGCCCGTACAGTACGTACATCATCACACCGGCGTTTCACGTCACTCAGCGCGGATCGAAACACAGGGTTCCACATGGGTTCTTTTTAATTTTGTGCCTTCGCTCCCAAATTTGTGCCCACTTGCAATAGAGACTCTTCGGCAGCATTTTCCAGCGACGCCGATTGATTGCTGTACTCGGATTATCGTTGGGACTGGCACTGGCAGCGTTATGCAAGTGCCATGAAGTGAACGGAGCGCAAAGCTGTACCGCCATGTACTACAGCACAGTATCTAGTATATGAAGGAAGAAGCACCCTTTGGTTCTAATTACATAGAGAACAAACAGGCACACACGTAAGACAGGCCGGAGTACATCGTCGTCCTGAGCCTGAGATTGGGATGTGGAGATAAATGGGGCGAGGGATGAAATCGATGAAACGCCGAAAGCCTGAGAGCTTATAGTAAAGGGAAAGAGCATAAGAGTTGTCCAAGGTGCACTTTGTTGATAACGACAAGAATCGCAAGTCATGGCAGCATTATAGGAGCTTGATGGCGTATTGTTTGAAGCTTAAAACTTTAACGGGGATATTGAGTTAAAATAATCCCAGCTAGACCCTATGGCTCTTATGGGGAAGCGAGGGCAATGTACGAGTAGGTCATACGAGGTCCAGCGGGGAAGGCGAAGGCATGAAGGCAATGTACGAGAAGGTCATGCGGGGACTAGGAAGGCGAGGGCAATATACGAGAAGGTGATGGTCTGTAGTACTGTACTACAGAACCCCGTACCGTGCAGTCGATGCTCAAACTTGAGGCTTACCGTGACGTTCACAGTTTACGCGTTTACGTCCCATCAACGTACCAGTGCCGTCATCTTACTGTATGGGCCTGGCGCGGCACATCACGAAGAGCAGGTGCTCGTGACATATGGGTGCCTACGCGCCTACGTTTGGCCGGTCCAAATGTCTATTTAAACCAGGCCGGAACAAGGCCGGGCTTTCCTTGTGACTTCCAACATCGTCCCCATTACTCCCTCTGCACCTTAAACCCATCGAAAACACTTGCAATCATGGTGTGGTACATCGTCTCCATCAAAACCGACGTCCCCAGGACCACTATCCTGTTCCAGCCTAAAACCAATATCGTCAATCCAACCGGTCGCTTGAGCGGTAACTACGTCCTTGGTTTCCCCAGCCTGGGCTACGTGACGCTCACAGACAATGGCAATAAGGGTGCGCTGAAAACTGCCCTGTAGGAATTACTTATTAACTGAACTTGCGGCATTTAGTACCTGGCGGGGACTGGTCTGTGAAATTCAGCGGCGCAACCAATGGGGCGGGCAACTGGTTCTACGGCGGGGATGGTAAAGCTGAGATACAGTTGGATGCAGATGGCACTTACACTGTTTCTGGTGGCAGCGGTGCCGCAGTGAAAGGGAAGCTGTAAGATCAGACCTTCTGGAGTAGAATCTGAAGTTTACCGGCTAACGATATCTTTTTTAGCACATCTTGGCCTGTGTAAAATTGCAAAAAGTCAGGGTGTGCGCGTTTGTATCGAAGGTTTCGAGTCTGAAGAGTTAAACTGTACGGATACAGTTACTATCGTAGTAGCTAGTAGAACATGTTTGAAATGACCTCGTGACTGGCTGTGATCAGTCACGCGTCACGCATCACGGTTCGACAAGTAGTCGCCGCAGGACAAATGACATCTTTGTTCAAGCCTCGCCTCATCCTGATTCCTTCCTACCGTAACTTCCTCATTTTAAACATTACTCAGTCGCAGAGCGACCCTAAATTCTTCATGCGCTCCTCTCTATCCATTTCACTGCTTCTGTCGAGCTTCGTCTATAGTGTGGCTCTCACTGGCATTCGTAATTATTGGTCTGACCCGTACAGCCTTCGTCCGAACCCGCTCTACCCATACGCTCGTTCCCCGGAAATTAGATCTCCGAAAAACATCTCTACCTCTACCCCTCGTTTCTCTAAAGGCTCAAACTTGAATGTCTCTCCTTCTCGTACTTGGAGCTCTAAATTCTGGGCGGGCGTACTGCAACAACGGCAGGACGCCTCTAGTACCACGGAACAGGACTTGGACACGAGACCGACACCGGAGCCGACTGGCGAACCCTCAATTGAGACAACAATTTTCATCACAGCCGAGAATGACTTTGCGCTTCTACTCCCTGCGACACCTGGCGGTATGTTCGAGTTTGTATTGGTCATGGATGTTTGACCACAATCAAACCCTCGTTATTATATAGAGCTAGTATCCGACGCAGAAAACAACGCGAAATCTTTCTGTACTCCTGAGAGTTCCAGCTATCCCTGTACGAATAAGATGCCTGATGGCTTCATCACTGCCGCCGCGCTAGCGAGCGCGAATGACAAGTCGTGGATCCAGGTAACTTTCGCAGGTGTCTCTTAGGCGGAATGTCTGGACTTCGGTACATTCTCTATAGATCACTGGTTGTATCGATTCGACAAAGTTTCACTTGGATCCGAGCGATGCTGGTGGACAATTCGACGTGCGCTTTCCGAACGGAGCCCAGTGTACCTTCGGCGGGCGACGGGCAAGTTTTATTGAGCTGTGCGTTGTCCCTCGCTCTTTATCCTTTCAAGAGAATTGTGTACTGATTCACTTGGAATTTGAACTCGGACCCAGTGTTGAGCCCGCTTTGAACCGCTTCTGCTTACGCTGTTGTAGCACCCCGAATGACCAGATCAACTGCAATTCCCATAGAGATCGCTCTGGGTGCGAGAATGCCATCCCGGGTACATACGACTTTCCGGAGCTCGGCGTAAGTTGTGCGTAAGTTGTACAGGTCCCAAGTATATGTTCGGCTTCTTGTATTCGTACTTACATCTCTATTTCGCTGTTTATTTATATACTCAAGCTATGAGTGTTTTTGCTCACGAAGTTGGAGCATTCATTGGTGTCGCTAATCCCTGCGGGGTAGTACGCAATGGCCCACATCTGAGTTGTTCGCCGACAAAGCAACGGTCACATTTCGTAGTACATCGAGGAGATAAGGCTTGGCGACAGGCTTGGCACTAGATCAGAGTCAGAGCCCTGATACAGTATGTCACCTTTTCAACATCGTGAACCAACCTTTGCTCCATCCCACCCCATCCCAAAACAGCCACAGGCTTGGGCGATCTCAAGATTGATGTTCCTCCTCAACGCCAATCAATTTGAAGGATGCTTGATGCTTCTATACGCACCTATGAGTCTGAGCAGCACTTCCCTCGCCTCTGCTCAATCCCTGTTTGCTGTGCGACAGTCTTCTTGTTGCTATTCCTTGCGTACTACCTCGCTTTCAAGTCCCCGTATCCATGTTACCCATATATGGATAACGAGAACGCTCGTGTAAGATCAACTTCAAGTGGCGTGGGAATGCTGTGTCACTCCTGTCGCTCGTTATTGTACACTCCTAATTGGCACTAAGTTACAACAAGATCGCAAGAGGAAGCAGCCAGATAGTCTAGACCTTTCCCAATTCTAAAATCTCCTGCTGAGTCTTCAGCGGAAAGGTGGCCGCGACTTGGAGCCGAATTCACCCTTATTATTAAAGAGGTTGGGACTGCCTCATTCTCCAACGCCTCTTGGAACGATGTCGCCCGGATTTTTAAACTGGATGCGTCGAAAGATTAGGCATCTGCCAAATGGCTCGTCTATCAAGAGAGAGATGCTCATGATAGAGAAGCAGCCAGAGCACGGGTATGACCATATATACCTCATGCTAAAAAGGGCACATACAGTATAGGAACGTGCCACTGGGAAACACAATTAGTTGCCCAGCTGTGAAAAAAGAAGGCGCGTACTGCATCCATGAGAAGTACTACGTGCCTTCCTTGTTCATGGCCGGGCAACTAATTGTGTTTCTACTGCTCATCTTCGAGTTGAGATTGGAGTTAAAAACCACGAAGCCCAGATACTACTAGAGCTTTCTTGTGTGTCAGATGTTTTTCTTCACAAGAATATAAAGCTAATAAGAAGCAGACGCATACAAACAGAATAACGACAAAGGGTTCAGCCCCCAACTTCCCGTCTACGCTAACTTGTCCGATTTACGAATGTTCTATTTCTTCCGTTATGACGGTTCTCAATTCGCCCGCAACCAAGAATATGTTCGTCTCCCAGGGATCGCGCCCGGAATTTCTAACAGGAATGGGACGAGGTACGGCTGTTCTTTCCCCCTCAACTTAGAATCTGAGCCATGACTTATCATTTCTGGTATTCTCTATTCTGCTCGAAGGATATATTGGTACGCTGTATACAGCGGCGGCGCGATCTACTAGGTGAGGGAATGTCCGAGTCGGGGATGTATGTTTATGGCCGTCTCTCGTCATCGGGTTTTTTAGTACAATCTGAGTTTCCCACAGCTCCGCATTCGTTTTCCCCGCCCGCGCTCTCCTTTTCTGTTCTGTCACTGCCTGCTGCACCGGGACCCGAACGACGCCACGCCCACCCTCGCCGCCGAGCCGCGGCGTGCGTATCGTTTTACGGTCGCACGCTAAGCCTCACTATTCTCCCTAGATACTTTATTCTCCGTCGTTCCCGGACTCACAGGCGCTATACAGCCACGCTACATTAGCGAGCAAACGTCCATGAGGTACTCAACTGGTAGTTTGCTACTCGATAAATGTTATGAGTTTGACACGGTGCTTTACACCACCAAATTCGATGCAGTCCTAGTCACTTTTCGGTGTTGTTGGTAGCTACATTGCACTCCACTTTTCTTCCGGCAACCATGACTCGTAACGTTACGCCCACCTGTCTGGCGTCGAATCGATCCCCGAATCTGCTAGTACGAGTCTGGAATGCCTCTCCCCGCTCTCGAGTCGGCCCGTGTCCTTGTCAATGTCTCCAAGGAAATCATCACGGAAGATGAGAAGAGAGGGCTGCTAGCGCCAACGGATTTGGTACTTAGATTTTCATAATAGCATGTTACGGATGCAATGCAGTGGAAGCCCTGTCCATGCTCATCTATGATTGTGAGGTGGTTCATCTGCTGCGCTCGCGACGCGCTCATGGCACTATTGCAATAGAAACATGCTATGCCCAATTTTCGAACTACTACTATCTTCGGTAACACCTTCCTTTGTGTGCATAACGAGATTATCGAAACACATTCCGTTGGCGCATAAGAACTGATTCAACACTGTATAGGACTGAACAAATGAGTTTTTGAGACCATAACGTTGCATCTCACATCGCATCGACTTGATGTTAGGCGTCTCAAAACAGGGCGCTCCAAGACACGTATAATCTTTTATAATTCAGGAATGATACCACCAGCCCCGGAGCAAATACTGGCGCCGGACGCCGATCTCTTCAACTTTAGTAACAATCCTTCAACTCGTCAGGCTGATCCATGCATTCGAAGCCCTGGCAGTAAGAAAACGATGCTACTTGTCCCGACGGGTTGAAATAAATGGTATTACCATTTAACGTCCTCACAAAAATCTGCATGCCACCGCACCAGGGAGACGAATGACCAGGTGTAGTGTCGATCCCTTCCAGATATTATAATCCAATAGTGTATGACCATCTTCCAACTGCTTTCCCGTGAATAAGAGACGCTGTTCATTCTGTCGAGTTCCCTCTGTGCCTTCTCCAGGGCGATGTTTCTTCTAGAGAAGGTTTTGAATTTGGAGTCTTCCGGGTAAGCGGAGGAAAAGAGTCGAGTGCGTCAGGATGTTGTAGTCGGACAATTTACGGCCATCCTCTAGTTGCTTTCTGCCGAAGGTGAGGTATTGCTGGTCCGAAAGAATCGGCGCAATCATGATGCCCGGGACCGGTTGTTCCGGCGGTACGTCCTCCGCGGGAGTGGGGGCGGTGGGGGCACAGAAACCACTGAGGCGGCCCATCGGGATACGAACTGCGAAGCGGCGGAATGTTCTCTTTGCGTTGAATTTCCCCTTGAGGCTACCTACAGTATCACAAAACTCAAAACGGATAAGGATCGTAGTTGAATCAGGGTAAGAGACTCACTGAGATGAGGAATGCTCTCATTTTGGATGTCATAGTCAGGGAGTGTCATTCTATCCTCAGGCAGCTCCCCAGCAAATATGAGACGTCGGGGTTTCCATGTAGTAAACGGTCAAGGTTGATTCTACTTCACAGACAACAGGAGAATCATACCTCTCCTTATCCTCAATCTTGTCAGTGGAATTGGATGAATCCATCTCGAGGGAGATGGTGTAGACCTATTGAGAGCGCCCTGCACACCCGACGCACGGCTGCATCTCGGCATGGCCCGGGCGTATCAGCTATCGCGCATTCTTCGGGCGGACCTCTCTAAGAGCGCTTCTAGAAACGGCAAGCGTGGGGGCGTCGTGTACGTGTAAGTTCATCAACTCAAGGTTCTACTGTAACGTTCTAAATGATTGCAATTGATAAAAACGGTGAACCACGATCGATCAGATTAGGTGTTCCTGAAAGGAACCGGAGATCGTATCCCGTTATTTGCACTTTTGTGGCCAACGCGTAGCACGGTTCAATCCTTCCTCTTCCATTTTCTTATCGCGGAGGCTAAATTTGCGTCGGCCCCTTTTCGGGCAGATCGCTTCTATTAGGGATGTGCTGCCAGGGACGTCGAAATTTCTCGACGATCATCCCCAACGATGTTGGTCAGTCTCACCTCGTTCTGGAGTGCGTCGACCAACAACGCCGCGGCCTAGATCTCTAATATACTTTAGGCCCTCTAATCCCATCCCACACGACCACTCAACCTGAACATAAACAGTCATGGCCAGGTATACAGAGCTGTCGAGCATTCCCGTGTACGCATCCGCGAGATTCCTGTCCGACAAGGGTACGTCGCCTCTTTTTGATAGCACTGGAACCGGATACATCACGAGATACCAGTCATCCAAGTGGTATCAACTTCACAGGATCACACACGAAATGCCAAAAGGACGACGAGCAAGACGTTCTTTGTAAAGTCAAGTAGATCCGATGGGACGTTCACCGTGATCGCGTCGCCTTCCCAGGACGTATCTCCCGAGGTCGTCGTCTCGGCGATTTCTCCTTCGGGCAAGCTGACCGCCATCCTCCGCGAGACGGACTCGGCGGGCGATAAGAAGCGATTCGTGGAAGTTTGGGAAGGAGAGAGGCTAGAGGCCTCCGTAAATGTGACCAAGGCACACGGCGTGTTCTACACAGACGGTCAGTCCTTCCCGTTATCTCTCCCCTGCCAAGGCACCCAAATACCCCCGAAACTTTAGATCAGCTCTCCACTCTTGCCTTTTCTCCCTCCGAGTCGTCATTGGTATACACCGCCGAAGCGAACGCGCCCGAGAACGAAGGCGATGATTCCTTTGCGAAATTTCGCTTTCTGCCCGACTACGGCGAGGGCTACATTGGGCGAAAGCGACCGACGATCTTTATCGTGCGGTGGGTGCCGAACGGTGACTCTGTCGACACGCCGTCTGGGGGTAACATCTCCCCAACCGTGCGGGCCGTATCCATACCTAGTAGCGCGACGTCCAACGCTGCCAACATCTCCTTTGGCCAAGCACAATTCGTCACGGATGACACTTTGTTCGTGACAGGCTACGAGTACAGCGAGGACGGAAGGCGACTGGGAATCAGGGCTTGCTTTAATAGACCAACGACTATCTGGGAACTCAAGTTGGACCCAGTAGAACTTCAACTTCAACATGCGGCCGACTCGGAGCCATCAGTACAGGCCGATCCTGCCGCTGCGCTAATAGCCATCTCAGCGACGAAGATATCGGACCCCAGCCGCGCCTGTCGTTCTCCGCGCCCCATTCCCGGCTTAAACGCTGCGCTCTGGTTCTCCCATGAGCTCGGTGGGCCCCACGCATCCTGCTTCTCGTTGCACAAATTCGGTTTGCAAGCGCGGGAGACGACGACTATCATCCCCACTGTCGACAAGATACGGGAGAAGTTCATGGACGGATTCGCAGGTTTGTACGTGGATACCCTTCTCGCGCGTCCGTTCGTCCGCTTGGGCGGTCGGGCGTATCTGCTCACGCGGACGAGTCAGGGCTCTAGACTTGAGCTTATCCTCATCGACCTGGAGGAACCGGAAACCGTGGTACGGCTCACACCTGCCGAATCCAGCGAGGACCTGTGGAGTTGGTCCCCGCTGGCGACGGACGGGCGTAAATGGGTCTTAGCCTCGAGGAGCGCGCCGACGGTCCCGAACGAACTGGCCCTCGGAAAACTCGAAGAGTACGGAGGGAAGCCTAGAGTTGCTTGGCAAGTTATCGAGATGCCGTCGCTTACTCCTCGCGGTGAGTACACCTCGGGTTCTATTGAGGGATCTTTTTGGGTTTTGATGGCTGTGCTTCTATTTAGTCGAGAATGTTCTGCGCGATCTCAGAGCCGCCGTGCTGCCCATCCCCGATCGATATCCTGTAGAATCGATCGTGATAGAACCAAAGAGACGCAAGGCACAGCCCTTGGTGACCGTCATACACGGTGGTCCCCATGGCCAGATCCCGACGGCTTTCACCCCGGCCCTGGTCGCATATGCATTACAAGGATGTACGGCCCCCCACACACTATCTTTGTTGACTAATCTAACGGGCCATGCACGCGTATAGATACGTTGAATATTCCTAATTACACGGGTTCGACAGGATTCGGCGATTTCTACGTCCAGAAATTGATCGGAAAGTGCGGATCGCTGGATGTGGAAGACGTGAAGGCTACCGTGGATCTCCTTGTGAAGGAGGGAAAAGGAGAGCACGGCCCTGGGAAGCAGTTCGTGACTGGCGGAAGCCATGGAGGCTTCCTTAGCGGACACCGTGAGTGCGACTACCCCTTCTTCTGGTCCAAAGCTTTCTCTGTCTGACTACTCACCATACATGCTATGATCGTGTTGGTGCGAAACGATAGTCATCGGGCAATACCCGGACACGTTCACCGCGGCGGTACTGCGCAATCCCGTGATCAGCTCGCAGCCGGCAAGCACGGATATCCCAGACTGGTACTTCTCTGAGTTTGGCGTGCGTCCGTCGACAACAGAGAGCGAGCAGATGACTCCCGAGCTGTACGCCCAGTTGTACCCGGCCTCGCCCATCGCGCACGTGCGGAATGTGCAGGCGCCCGTGTTGTTGCTGCTTGGCCTTGAGGACCGCAGGGTGATCAATGTGCAGGGGAGAACATTTTTCCATGCTCTTAGGGGACTTGGGAAGAAGGTCGAGTTGCTTACGTTCGAGGGGGAGGGTCATTCGCTTGAAGGAGTTGAAGCTGCAAGGGTTGGATGGGAAGCTACTGTGGACTGGTTTGATAAGGCTCGAACGTGACTGTGTGAAAGTATTTCCATACCTGCTTAGAGTAGAAAGAGAAAGGTGGCGTGGGAATGCAGTCCGATGTCTAACGTCGATCGGAAGAGGAGGCGACCAAATCTTCCCGGGTGGCGGGACGAATTCCGGCTCAACCTTCTACGGCAGGCCTTGAACTGCTAGTTAAAGCTATTTCGATCTGGCGGAAAAAGCTGGTTTGACCCTTGATGACCTCGAAAAGTATGGGGCTGGGATCCCCTCTTGGAAGCTTGTGGCGCGAGACTTTAACTTGGCGCTGTTGGGAGGTTTCATGCAACTTCCCACTTTCTCGTTCCCTCTTACTTCGCTTCCCCCATCATTCCATAGGGAAGTTATGAAGGCATCCACCAAATGGCTAGATGTCTACCAAGAGAGGGATTCTCAGAGCGAAGAAGCAGCCACCCTACGGGTCATGGATGCTGTACGCCCTTTCCTTTTCCATAGCTAGACAACTAATTGTGTTTTTTAATGGCACATCCCAATCTGTGCCCTTTTTAAAGGCTGCCTTGTTGACCGGCCAGCCCCTGAAACCTCTGGAGACCAAGTCGAACATGAGGTGTACATGGCTGAAGGAATTATTCTGCTCGTCTTTGAATTGAATCTGTTTAAAGACAAGTGGGATCATGTAGCTCAGGTACTACTAGAGCTTGTTTGTGAGTCAGATGTCTTTCTTCACAAGAGTGTAAAGCTGGGTAATCTAGCGTGAGAAACTCACGATAGAGTGTGGTCTTTGGCTGAGCGGGGCGCGGAGCACGTGGCCATCGTTTTCTTCTCTCTCGCCACAGCTGCCCGCTCGTCCCCGCTCCTTCGCTCGCTCGTTTTGCTTTTCTAGAATATCCTACCACGCCTATCCTTTTACACTCCTCCCACAATGCCTCGAGCCTAGCTAGTAAAAGAAGAGCTTCCAGATTTCAACGCCCACCACCACTTCCAACAACTCTTCAAAACGTGAGTCGCTGGCAGAGCAAGGTGTCGCACGACGAGTCCAGGCCGGTCATTTCTTCAACCTGGCCAAACTCAACGAGAAGAAAATCAACGCGTGTTCCAAAGGGGTTAACGCCAAGCACAACGCCGTAGTCCACAAAGCGGTAGAAGTCCCCACACCCGTCCTTCTTGCTGTCCTTAGTGCTTTACTAATGTAATGTTTTCCTTTTCCTGCTCCTCCTGAATGGGTCATTCATTATTCCCTCAAATTGTCGTGTCATCCTGTGTCTCTTGGATGACCAGCATGCCCCTGGAATGCGCACTGCTACCTGTGCCATTTCACGCCGCCTCAAACTGCTGCGTCGTCCTTGAATGACCGGCATGCCTCCGGAATGTGCACTGCTACCTGTGCCATTTCACGCCGTCTCAAACTGCCGCGTCGTCCTTGAATGACCGGCATGCCCCCGGAATGTCCACTGCTACCTGTGCCATTTCACGCTGTCTCAAACTGCCACGTTGTCCTTGGATGACTGGCGCGCCCCTGGAATGTCCACTGCTACCGGTGCCATTTCACGTTGTCTCAAACTGCCGCGTCGTCCTTGGATGACCGGCATGCCCCTGGACTGTCCACTGCTACCTGTGCCATTTTGCGCTGTCTCAAACTGCCGCGTCGTCCTGCATTTCTTGGATGACCGGCGTCCCTTTGAAACGTGCACCGATACCTGCGCCGTTTCATGCTTCCAGAATGTGCGCTGCTACCTGTGCCATTCCATGCTGCCACAAACTGCTTCGTCGTCCTTGGATGACACGCATGCCTATAGATGTGCACTGCCACCTGTGCCATTTCATGCTACCTCAAACTGCCACGTCATCCCGTGTTTCCTTGATGACCGGCATGCCCCTGGAATGTGCACTGCTACCTTTGCCATTTCACACCGCTGATCGGCGCTGAACATGCTCACACCTTTGTCCCCCCCACCCCCCACCCCACCCCTCACCCTCGCACATGCCGTCAAATCCACACTGCACACATGTGGTCATATCTTCCCACCTGCCATCCCCTGTCCGGCGTGCCCCTTCTTTCTATCATATTCACCTTGACCACAGCACCTAATCCAAATCTCGGACCATGGCCTTCCTCGCTGGCCCTGCGCAAAATGCCACTTCAAATCTTTTGGGTAAAGTTAAGCACCAACGGGCACGCGAAAGCAGCTCAATGGACAGCCCGCCGCGTCGGCAAGCGACTATAGCTGTATAGCAGAGGGTACCGCAGCTGGCAGGCTCCCTTCCCGTGTCCCGGCCGAGCCAGAAAGCGCCAGGCGCTTTACCCACACTATACATACGCCATCAAGATTTTATTAGTGTGACCACGTTGCTAGTCTCGTAGCGTGGTCATACTTGGCTTAACCTTGCGATAGCCAAGCGATAAACAAAGATAATAAGAACCAGCCGCGTACAAACTGAATAGCAACAAAAGGCTCAGCCCTCAACCTCCTGTCTACGCCATCTTGTCCGATTTAGAACATTTCTATATCTTCCGTTATGACGGTTCTCAATTTGCCCACACAAGAGCCATGTATGTGCCTGATGAACCGCGCTCGGATTTTCTAGCAGGAATGTGTCGAGGTACGATTGTTCTTTCACCCTCAATTTAGGATCTGAGCAATGACATATCATTTCTGGTAATCTCCGACCACTTGTTTTCTCTTCTACTCGAGGGATATATCGGTATGCTGGATGCCGTGGTAGCACGATTTACTAGGCAAGGGAATGACGAAGATGTATGTTCATGACTGTTTTCTCATCATCGGAGTTTTGAGTGCTGATGATTCTGCTAGGTCTTTGAGCACAGTTCAGCCAATGCTGGAGAGGAAACGCCGGAGAACATGAAGGTTCCAGGGGTATGTAATATTCATAGTCTATAATCAAGTCATGGTTTACATTAATAATTTGTATAGACAAAAAGAGACTCCCTAGGAAAATGAAGCCAGGCTCTCGCCCAAGCTCGCGCAGCCCAAGATATCTTGGTCAGCTGTAAACAGGAGTCGTTGCAGTCATGGGAAGAGGTTGGGAGTCCTGGGTTGTCACGTCTCAATGAAAGGTGACAGCTTGCAGACATTCTGTATTGACCTCTTTCTGACATTGGTTTAGCGTATCACTCCTGCCCAAAATTGGGTCTTCCATGGATTGGGATGCAACAACGTTGGACAGTGAGATCGAGAAAGCTCTTTTGGCTGCAACTAAAGAGCCTTAGCGAGCAAGCGTCCATAACGTCCTTGATTTTTGGCCAGCTGGTATTTTGATAGTCGATTACTGTTATGAGGTGCTTTTACATCGCAAAATTTCTTCCGGCAACAATGGCTTGTGACGTTACCCCCAGCAGCGCCTGTCTGGTGTCGACTCGGAAACTTGGAATTTGCTGTACGAATTTGGAGAACCCCGCTCTCGAGTCGGCCCGTGTCCTTGTCAATGTCTTTCCAAGGAAATCTTGTATCTATCGCGAGATGGAAGAGGGCTGTTGGCACCAACATATTTCTTACTAGTAGACCTTCATAATAGCATGTTGCGGACGCGATGGAAGCCATGTCCATGCTCTTTGACTCATTTTCCGGGATCACTTCACCGTTGAGCGTCGTCTCCGTGGCCTGGGAGGCGCTAGTGAGGATTAAGGATTATGAGGTTCGTTTGCTGTCGTCCGCTGTGCTCGCTGTAATGGAAACATGCTAGTGATGCTACGCTCATTTGCGAGCCTCTACAATATTTTGCTGACTCGGACACCTTCCATTGTGTGCACATCTAGATTATTGAAATGCATTCCGTTGGCGCGTAAAAACTGATTCACCCCTTATACTGTAGGACTGCCGGCGTACAATAATCTATTATGCCTTCAGATTTTGTAGTATCACAAATCATCCACCGCCTTTGAAGGCTGTCAAAACTCTGTTCCGTTTTCGTTTCCCTGCATGTTTTAATTATCACCCCCTCACCAGAGGTCGGTGTCATCCTACGACGGACCCCAATCTGGCCTTGGCCCTAGGGCTCACGCGCCAGAGTTGGACTTCCAGCCCCAGCTCCTCGTTCCGTATCACCAACAGGAGGCGGAACGTGTTATCGACAGACCCCGTGAAAGGCGGTATGATGAATTACGAGCAATGTAAAGCACTAAGAAGCAGGGGGCGTCTTTCCGTTGAGCCCATCTCCCAAATGTGTGAGCGCTGAGCGCTGAGCCACAGGTCCTGGGGCTCACTGAGGCTGCGGGGTTTAAGCGAAAGCCGTGAATATGCTTGTGAACGCGCGTGGAACACAGAAATTTTTTGGACAGCTATATGTATTCAACCTCTGGTGATGTGACGGTATACACGAAGTTATAGAGATGTGGAGGAACGACCACACGAGTCGATCGGTTTATGTCCAATGTGGGCAGGCACAGGATTTGTAACCAAAAGTTGAGCCATAAACGCACGTTGAACATTGGGATAGCTACGTGAAACATTGCACTTCGCGATGTATATGCGAAGTTATGCAGATACAGAGGAGTGTATGCACACTAGGGCAGTTTAGTTAGAGCCAAAAGAGCCTTCTCGATCTCACTGCCCAACGTTGTCGCATCCCAGTCGGTATCAGACCCAATTTTGGGCAGGAGTGATACGCTAAATCAATGTCAGAAGGATGCCAAAACAGAGCGTCTGCGAGATGTCACCTTTCATTGAGATGTGACAACCCGTGACTTCCAACCTCTTCCCATGACGGCAACGACTCCCTTTTACAGCTGACCAAGATACTGTATCTTGAGCTGCGCGAGCTTTGACGAGAGCCTGGCTCCATTTATCTAGGGAAGGTCTTGATTTCTATACATATCATTAATGTAAATGATGACTCGATTATGGACCATGGATATTACATACTCCAGGAACATTTGAGTTACTCGGCATTTCCTTTCCTTCCTGGGCTGAACCGTGCTCGAAGACCTAGCAGCGTGATTAGCGCACAGAAACCCGATGATGGGAAAACGGTTATGAACATACATCTCCTCGCTTAGTAGATCGAGCCACCACGGCCTCCAGCACACCAATATATCCTTCCTATAGAACAGAGTATATATGCTCCGAGACTACGAGAAATAATGAGTCATGGCTCAGATCCTAAATTGAGGGGAAAAGAACAGTCGTACATCGTACCATTCCTGCTAGAAATTCGGGGTGCGATTCATCGGAGACGAACATATCCTCTGTGCGGGTAAATTGAGAGCCATCATAACGGAAGAAATAGAACATTCGTAAATCGGTGAAGATGGTGTAGACGAGAGGTTGGGGGCTAAACCCTTTGTCGCTATTCTGATCGTACGCCGATTCTCCTTATTAGCTTTATACTCTCGTGAAGAAAGTCATCTGACTCACAAGCAAGCTCTACTAGTACCTGAGCTACTTGATCTCTCTCGTCTTTGAACGATTTCAACTCGAAGAGAAGCAGGACAATTCTTTCTGTTGTGTAAACCGTATGCTCTATTTCACCTCGAGAGGTTTCGGGGGTCTTAGGCGTAGAAGACTTGGGCTGTTCAACAAGGCGACCTTTAAAAAGGGCACATACAGGAATGTGCCACTAGGAAACGCGATTAGTCGTCTGGCCATTACAAGGAAGGCGCGTACGGCATCCATGAGCCGTACGCGGACGGCTTTATCATGAGCGCTTCTCTCTTTATAGATATCTAGCCAATTGGCGGATGCCTTCATAACTTCCCTATGGAATGATGGGGGAAGTGAAGCAATAGGGAATGCGAAAGTGGGAAGTTACTTGAAACCTCTCAGCGGATCCAAGTTGAGGACATTTTTCCAAGAGGCGTAGGAGAATGAGGGAGTCGCGGCAGCCCGCCGGGTTTCATGCTTTTCGAGGTCTTCGAGGGTCAAACCAGCTTGGTCCGCCAGGTCCCAGATAACTTCGGTTATCAGGTCAAGGTCACCTTGATGTACAAGGTTTTGCAGAAGATCGTCCAAGTGAGATTGTAATTGGAGAAGATCCGGATTATCTAGCCGCTTCCTCTTCCGACCGACGTTAGACATCGTGTTGTGTTTCGTTGTGTGTAGCCCGAGGTCGGCGGTAGAATTAGAAGGGGGCGCGTCCGCTACTGCGAGGGTGGGGAGGATTCCAAAAGCGACCGTGCATATGTACTCGGCCAGGGCATTTGGGGACGTCATCAGCGACGTCACCAGGCTGGCCCGGGACTCGGCAGGGCTAACAGAGTTTTCCTGATGCAGAGGGATTCTGAGCTGAGCATCGAAGGTCGAGCTGGTGAGGGAATCACCGGGCTCATCAACCAAAGATTTAGTAGACAAACAAATTCGCATCATCTGATCACCACAAAGGTACAGTGGTTCCGATAGCGATGAAGCCACCACGGTGAGGTGTTAATACCTTCGCTCAATGACAGTGCGATTTGTGACGAGGCAATTAGCTGTGGGACAATTTGTCATGACCCCCGCGTTGCAGGCCGGCGAGTGAAAGCTGAAGGTGATTATCTGGCACCCCGCGCACCACACATGCAACATTGATTCGTTCTTCTAAGTACGACAGAATCGCGCTCGCCAATTTATTTCAGTTGCCAACCCAATCTCAAACCAGCGCAAGGCAGCAGGGTCCCAATACGTTTTCAACCAATGATCTTCGAACGCCGAGGTATCCAGGTATTGGCCTAGGTGATCAATCGTTCGCAACGGGCGTAACTTTGCTCCGACTCCGCCGCTATTTCTATGTTTTGATCAAACTTATTGACGCCGAGGCTGATTCCGCGCCCAAAGTCGATGATCCGGTATGATGGTTCGTCGAGCGAGCGATTGGCGCGCGGCACGGTTAGCGGACCGGGCTGGACAAGGACGTTGCGTTCGTACATGGACCCCTGAACAAACCTGGCTTTATGTAGACGCTCCAAGAGCGTACCGATTGACTCCCTAAAATAAAACTCATGGGGTTAGTCCTTTCCATCCCTATCCCTCGTGGAGAAAATATCGCGGTAATTGCGCTCCCACCTGCCTGAGCGAGATAGAGAGCGGGAACGGACTGCATTGCCGCATGCCTCCATGAGTAGAATTGGCGTGATCATGCACTCGCACTTGAGCATCGTTTCGCGTGTCCACTCTTCCTTGTCCAATTCGCCGTCAACCCAGTCGGATACCTTAATATAAGGTGTATAGCACCCGTAATACTTGGGCACTACCGGAACGTCACCCCCCTGTAGATCGTGCGGGAACTCGTTGTAGATCTTCGCTTCGTTCAGAAGCATCTCGCGTTCTTCATCATACGGATTCGAAAGTTTGACGGCGACGGCGCCACGCACGGATGGCCTGGGTGTGGTAGAGGGAAATGTGAGAGGTGCAAGAAAGACCTTCGAGTGGTGGCCAGCGCCTAGGGAAGCGGAGCGTCGAAGGTCGAGCCGACCCGTAAGCAACTTTTTGGGGCAGTCACGGTCCGGCCCATCGATAACTTTGTGGGACAGTTACAGTCAGGCTCATGGGTTAAACAAACTGACATCATCTGATCACATCTGGATCCATCCGTCGTGGATCCGATGAAACCATCAGGATGCGGTGTTGAGCATACCTTTGTCGATAACAGTGCGTCGAGGGTACTGTCGCACGAATTTGATGGGGCGCTCGAGTTGCGCTGTCGATAGCGTGAAGCACCTACATACCAGGAACAAGAATTCCTTGTTAACGTAGACATCGATAATGTCTGGAAGGCGTTCCCCTGGGATGAACTCCTCGAGGTTGGGAGGCATTATATTACCCTCAGGCTCGGGCTCAGGGGTGTCGTTGACTTTGGCAGCTGCCCTCGAACAGGTGCATGAGGCCCTGTTGTATAGGACTGAGAAGCGAAGGAGGGGCTCACCTGTCGGCATTTCGGCGCTGTCAGTATTCAGAGGGGGAGCATTAGCTTGGGGGCAAGCTCCTGTCAGAAAAACGGTCATTGGTCTACGACAAGAATAGGAATAGGGTCTCCGAGTCAGGTTATAGGGGTCCAAAGTCGTGCTTCTGAAACGACAGTATTGAGTGGGCAACTACTAATACTGATTGAAGGGATAGTGAGCTGTAACAAAAAGGGATAGTAAACAATTGTTTTCAGTCGGAAGCAACTCATTACGATGATCATTTTATGCATACAAGAGGTTAAAACAGAAAGTGCCAGTGCAAAGCCACAGTGACCACACAGTGATAGCTCCGACGGTAGATTTACGATGCCTCGTATGTCGACGATCGAATGTTGCGCGGGACTTTTCTTCGCGTCCTTCGCAGTATCTGTCGTAGAGTATTTATCAATGCGATGCGTGTATGCAACACGGCTTCGATTGCACGTGACCTGGAGATCAGGTCATCCACTGACCCATTTCGCATTTCGGAGGGTGGCTAGTCTCCTCTATAGTAAAACATTAATGAACATATCGCCATGGCCGTCGCTGCCGTTGCAGCCGTCATCACGAGGGTTCACAGAGCCCGTAAAACTTAGGTACAGTCGGAGCATCGTCGTCTGCCCCAGGTTCCAGGGATGGCGTGGCTGTACAGTGCATTCCCACGCCATCTGCGTTTGTACTCATTAGCATCCCGTGAGTACAGTATTTGATGGCAACAGCGCCACGTACGAACTGCGTGGAGGGAATCACGAGAGGTGCGAGGTCGACATTCGAGTGTTTGTCATCGTCAAGAAATGCGGAGCGCCGAAGATCAAGCTGACCCAGCAATAGCTTTTTGGTGCAGCCGCCGTCTGCATCAGCCGAGGACTCCCATGTTGTGGGGCGGATGGAACCAGTGTAGTTAACCAGTAAGGGTGCGCGGAGGGTACAGCCGCACGAATTTGATAGATTCAGGCTGCCATATGTTCCTGCAGACGTTAAGGAAGAAGTAATCCTCGTCTACGAACACACCAATAACGTCTGGAAGGCGTTCCCCTGTTCTAGAGGTTGGGAGGTATTGTATCTTCCTCTGCCAAACCATTCGGCAGTAAAACTTGTTTGAATCACCTTCATTCCGAGTCGTTAAGTAGAAGTTGTTGAACAAGTACTGAACGTACTGAACAAGTACCACCGTCACGTTGACACGATGTGTCACAAGGTGTCACGGCGTGTCAGTGTCACGTCAGGAGTGGCCGTCGAGGTTGCAAGGTTGGTTGAATATGCCTCTTATTCGCATCGAGTTGTGTGATTTCAAGTCATACAGGTTAGTCGGTTCCTGCGCATACTCTACATCTCTGAACTTGTCGACCAACAGGGGACACCAGGTCATTGGTCCATTCAAGAATTTCACCTCCATCATCGGGCCCAATGGCGCGGGCAAGTCTAATCTCATGGATGCAATCTCCTTTGTTCTTGGGGTGAGGAGTGCGCAACTCAGAAGTAGCCAGCTTCGAGATCTTGTGTACCGTGGCCGTCGTCTGGCACGGGATAATGCCGATGGAACCTCACAGCCTGACCAAGAAGACGAAGAAGAGGATGAACGCGAAGGGGAGGGCTCAGCCAAGAAGGCGTGGGTTCTTGCAGTGTTCGAGGACGAAAAGAAGAAGGAGTGGCTCTTTCAAAGAACGTGCGTTGTCCTTTCCCCTAATTCTTGCAATGGGCTAATCGAGAGACATAGGATCTCAACGACTGGTGCTTCTGAGTACAAGCTGAATAAAAGAACCGTCACATATACTACGTACAATGAGGCCCTCATCAAGCATAACATTCTCGTCAAGGCCAAGAATTTCCTCGTATTCCAGGGAGACGTTGAGGCTGTCGCCTCCCAATCCCCTAAAGAACTCACACGTCTCGTCGAACAGATCAGTGGCTCACTCGAGCTCGCGGCAGAGTATGAGAAGGCTAAGGAAGATCAAGACCGCGCAACAGAGAACGCCACGCATAACTTTACGAAGCGACGCGCCATCACAGGCGAAATAAAGCAGTACAAAGAACAAAAAGGAGAGGCGGAGCGTTTTGAGGCTTTATGCCAGGAGCGTGTACGTCGGAAAAGCCCTGTTACTTGGTGGTCGAGTTTTTAACTCGAATTATTTATACGTAGGATGACCTTATTCTCCATCGTCTCCTTTTCAAACTATTTCGCATTGAAGAGGGCCTGGAGAAGAATGCTGAAGAGATTACGACGCTTGGAACCTCTATCGCTGGACTGCAAGAAGAGAAGGAAGGCCGAGACGAAGAGCTAGAACACGCTCGCACCGATCAGGCTAAAATTCGGACAGCCGTCGCGAAGGCCGAGAAGAGGATAAAGAAGGCCGAGAAGGCATTAGAGGACAAGGTGGGTACCATATCACTGGAAACTCCTAATCTCATAGGGTTGTTATTTCCCCTTTGCAGAAACCAGAGCTTATGGCCGTCGAAGCATCCTTCGCTCATTCAAGTAGGAAGCTGAACAACGCACAGAAACTCCAGGAACAGGTCTCTAAAGAGGTGGAAAAGCAGGCTATGAAAGTTAGAGGCTACCAAGGAGACATGCAAAGTGTTCAAAGGGCTGCGAATGAAGCACAAGGCAAGCAGCAGGCGCATGTATACGCATCATTTATTCTGATTCAATAGACAGAGGCTCAGCGACGCGCGTCGCAGAGCAATCTCTCTTTGAGTGAAGGCAGCTTAGAAGAGTATCGCCGGCTGTTCGTCTGTTCATTTTTTTTCTAATGGTCAAGTCTCATGTGTTGGGATTTTCAGAAAGGCACAGACTAGCGTTCTTGCTGTCGAAGAACGTCAATCTCTTGATAGGCTCACACGGGAAGAAAAGACGGCGTCACGAACGTTTGCCCAGCTTAGAGACAGACAGGATGAACTTGAGCAGAAGAGAGCAAGTCTGTGCGAGGATAACGATGTCTATGAAGCGAAGAAATCCGATGTGCGCACGTTTGTGTGTCCGCGTTGAAGACATTACACTGATCTATGGCCCTTTCAGCTGGAAGGCAAGATCAGAGAGAACAGCGAGCAGCTAAGAAAGGTTAAGCAACAACTTGAGGCCCAACAGTCTGAGCGGACACGCATTAAGTATGACTTCGACTGTTATGATGGGTGTTTGCTTCAGCTGATTATGTTATTGCAGCCGGCTCGAAGCTGAGCTTAATGAACGTATCCTCGAGGTTCATCAGAAGCTCATGCAAGCAGGTTTTGACCAGAAGGAGACTGAACGCGAGGCAAAGCTGAAGGAAACATTGTCAAACCTGCAGCGTATATTCCCAGGTCCGTACAAAGTCTAATTTCGTTCAAGGAGCTTATGTTCACGTATCCCAGGTGTTCGAGGCCGGCTAATCGATCTATGCAAACCTACTCAACGGAAATACGAAACCGCTATCTCCGTTATCCTCGGCCGTAATATTGATGCCGTCGTTGTAGACGAAGAGCGGACTGCCATCGACTGCATAGAGGTGCGCCTCCCTTCGCCATTTCATTCATCTCTGTCAGGCGGGCCAATATGTTATGCTATGCTCTAGTATATGCGCAACCAGCGTGCGGGCCAGGCGACATTTATTCCTCTCGACACGATTCAAGTGAAACCTGTCAACGACAAGTTCCGCGCGTTTGCGAAGGGCGCGCGTCTTGCGGTCGACGTGATCCAGTACGAACCTGCGATGGAACGTGCGATACACCATGCATGTGGGAACTCACTTGTTTGCGATACGATGGAGGTTGCGCGGTACGTTTGTTACGAGAAGGGTCAGGAGGTCAAAGGTGCGCACGCCGTCCTCCCCCTATCCCCGAGGTCGTACTGGAGGGCTGACGCTACGGCTGTGACCTTGGAGCAGCGGTGACGCTTGAAGGCACGATCATTCACAAGAGCGGTTTGATTACTGGCGGACGCAGCACACACGACAGCGGGAAGAAATGGGAGGAGAAGGATATACAGGGCGCGTTTATTCTCAAACGCTTGCATCGCATGGGACCTGATCCTGACGTGCGCTTGGTTTGCCTTCGCAGGGTTGTCGCGAACGAGGGATAACATCCGGAACCAGCTGAGCGAACTTGTTAAGCAAAAGCCGCGGAATAAGGAGGACGATGATTTGATCTCCGAAATGACACGGTTAGAGGCCGTGCTGCAGGTCGCTCGCGATGATCTCGTGCGTCGTGCGTTTGGATTGCATTGTTCATTCTCTTATCTCTGGTCTTTACAGAGTGCCTGCAACCACAAACTCCAGGGCATCAAGGACGAACTGAACCATATCGATAAGTCCTTGAAGCAGAATGCCCCAGAACATAACAAGGTACCAATTTCAGGATCTCTCATTCATCTACCACGCGACATTCTTATCCTTCACGATGACAGTCACGAAAGGTGCTCGATAAACTACGCGAACAGGTTCAACACTTCGCATCCGTTGTGGATGCGGCTGAGGACCAAGTTTTCGGGGCTTTCTGTCGCGAGATAGGTGTAGCGAATATCCGGGACTATGAAGCTCGCCAACTGAAGCTCGCCCAGGAAGAGAGTGAAGCTCGACTGCGCTTTGAGACTCAAATCGCCCGGCTCACACACCTGTATGATATGCATCTTCTCTCCTGTAGATTACTGGTCTGATCATTCCTGAAGATGCCAATTTGAGGAAGAGCAACTGAAGAAGCTTCAGGAGCGTCTGAATGTCCTTGTTGAGGCCGTCGCAAGGGAAGAGGAGAACATCAAAAGTTTCGAGGACAAGAAAGCCGAGACACAAGAGGAACTTGAGAGGATGCAAGAGGGCCTCAAGGGACTTGAGACAGAAATGTCGCGCATTAAAGCGATGCTCGATGAGAAGACGAAAGAGGTAGAAGAAGCGAAGCGCGCTGCGTCTAAAGCCGCCAAGGCGCTCGAGCAGGCGGAAAAAGAAATATCCTTACGGGTAAGGCTATCTCTCCGAGCACATCCGCTGCGCGATTGCTTGTTGGTCTGATGATAAACTTCCGGGCAGAATGACGAGATCGAGAGGCTGGGAATCGAGCGCTCGGGCCTATATCGCAAATGCCGCCTCGAGGAGATCAAGCTACCGTTGGTCGCTGGAAATCTGAAGAATGTTTCCATGGAGGAGGTGCGTCGCCGCCATTTTTCCCTGTATTATCTGCTTTTAAACCGCCTATTGGCAGAATTTACGTGAAGAGGTAGCTATGGATGTCGATGAAGAGGAAGAGGGTGATACGACACAGCGTCTCAAGAAAGTGCCTGATTATGGTATTGAGGTGGACTTTGACATCCTTGGTGCGAATGAGCGAGAGGTGAGCTCATTTGACAGTGGCATACCTCGGTCGTTTTCTTATGTATGGGACGTTATGGGACGGCTTCGACATCTACGCAGAGCTCCCCTAGCGAAGTGCTTGGTGAACTCGAGGCCTCAATTGCGAAACTTAACGCAGAGATCGAACGGATGACACCCAACATGAAGGCCATGGATCGGCACGTTTTTTTATTTATTTTCTTATGGAAATTTTCTGGCACGCTTACGGCTCTCTGCTTAGGCTCGATGACGTCGAGAATAAGCTCGCCGAGACAGAAAAGGAAGCTGATAAAGCCCGAAAAGATTCCAAAAATGCGAGGGACGCGTTCAGTGATGTGAAGCAGCGGCGGTACGGGCTCGTTTCTTCATGGACGAAATCCGAAATCAATCGTTTTTCCCATAAGAACTGAATTGTTTAACAAAGCGTACAACCACATTTCGGAGCGCATCGACCAGGTGTACAAGGATCTTACCAAGGGCAAGGCGGCGCCCATGGGTGGCGTCGCCTATCTCAGCTTGGAAGACAACGAGGTATGGACGGGAGGATGCCAGAGCACATTGATGCGTACTTTGTCTTCGTTTCTCTCATGATTCTTTTTCCTTTCTTAGGAGCCGTATGCCGGTGGTATCAAGTACCATGCCATGCCCCCTATGAAACGATTCCGGGACATGGAGCAGCTCTCTGGTGGCGAAAAGACGGTGGCGGCACTAGCCTTACTATTTGCAATTCACAGGTGCGGAATTTTGGTTTTATCTTGAGAAAGCCGTTGTAACACGTAAACATGTGCGTGCGTACACGGTCTGCCCTGCGTAGTTACCAACCTAGTCCGTTCTTCGTTCTTGACGAGGTCGACGCGGCGTTGGACAATACGAACGTGGCAAAGGTGGCCAATTATATCCGGGCACACGCGTCGGAATCGTTCCAGTTTGTCATTATCAGTCTCAAGGGTTCGCTGTACGAGCGCGGGAACTCTCTTGTCGGTATTTATCGCGACCAGGACTACAACAGCTCTCGCACGCTCACCTTAGATGTAAGTGTTTCATTCGCTCCAAAAGCGGACTTTATATTTATCGACATCAATTACCCATCCACAGCTCACCCAATATGACGAATGACACTATTTTATGATTTATATTGTTGTTGGTGGTTCTCTCTGTGCTTTGTACCCGCTCCTGGTGTCCTGTCCCCGCTTTCTGTAACCTTAATCATGTTGTACTGTAAACACCGTTGTTTCGAAATTGGCCGGAGTACAGATCGATAAACTGATCAGTATACGCAAAAACCACGTAATCAACCTGGTAACATCAAACCGTGATGACGATGTTGATGACCCTGCTGATGTGTGTCAAGTGTCATCTCCGTCCATACCCACATAGAGATGTTTCCCGAGGATCGTGTTCTCAGGTAAGTTTCTTTGAGCCCCAATTTTCTCAAACTACTGTAGTATTGCAGTATACTTCTACTGGTTGGCATTGGGAGGGGCGGGGACGAGGGCAGAACTCATTGACTTCCAGCCATTTTAACCGAGCCTGCCTCAGTCCTCTCTCCGATAGAATCGTTTTTCGGCAATCATTCTTCTCAGGCAGTGCGAGGCTGCGACTCGGATGCTGAGTATCCCACTTCGTTCAGTCAGCGGCGACTCGTCCCCGATTCCCAGATCCGTCAACCCGGATCACATCCTATTCAGAACGATCACAGACGGGGTCAGTCACCGTCAGTGTGTTTGTCGGTGCCTGGTTACTGGTTATAGACCAGAGTGATCTGATTTAAAGAAGTACGTACAGTAGGACTCGGACTGCGATCAACGAACGGATCCCACTCTCAGGCTGGTTCATACAACGTGACTTAGTATGCCCGTGCGCCTCTTTGCTGCTGCTGCGGTCATCGACAAACATGATGGGCACATTGTGTTGCAATGCGATGCAATGGAGCTGAGATCAGCGGTGATTTGAATTGAATGACGCACACGCTCTGTGTATGCTGCATCATCAATGGCTCCGCCGGGCATAGTACTGTTTCGGAGCAACCAAAAAAAGGTCTGGGGTGGTAGGGTCTGCCAGGGTCCTTTGGGAATGGTTATTATATCTAGTTCTGCTGAAGCTTGTCCCTAAGGTACATGTACCTATGGCTGTCATCCTCATTCCGCTTTCCGAAAGCGAGGGAAATGGAAAAAAGGTGGAACAAAATGATGGATACTGTAAAAAAAATAATTGCAATACACCATACTGTACTGTAAAAATGTCACTGTATAAGGTTTACTTTGCCTGATTGCCACAAGAACTAAAAAAAAGGAGCACGATGACTGAATGCAAAAAAAATGTAACTGACTGGCTGACTGACGGAACATGGTGGACGTGTTTAAGGTAACTACTGTAATAACGACGGTGAGCGAGTTTGTAGTATACGTGTATGCATGGATGCACTATAATAATTTTGAGCAAGAAATAACGTATGAATGAGTACGAGGGGGTGCAGGGTTGTATTGATCCATCCGCGAGAGTGGCAAATTGACCTAAGTGGGACAAAAAGAATTGAAAGAATGATAAGAAAGAATGATCCTTGAGAGTTGGCAGTCGAGGGTCGGAAGTCTGTAGTCGCTACGATGCGTTGTGATCAGCTTCACGGGCGCGCTCGCGCGACTCGGACAACCGACTGGGGCCGATTGGACTCGGTCGTCGTGAGCGCACCGGCCCCTCCGCCCTCGATGCCTTAGCAGGACGATCGATCTGAGAAGAAACGGGTCGACTATGTACATTGCCACTGCCATCGCTGCCACTGCCGTCGTCGAAATACGATTTGAGGAGTTCGACACGATCAGACGGGACGACCGTTTGCGACGGTGGCGCCGGAAACTCAGATAGGCCAGATATACGCGATGCACCCGTGCCATCCGTCAAGTAGCTCGAACGCGTCACTTCCGTCGTTGCTGAGGGCAGCCCAGCTTGGAGAAGGCTGCTCCTGCTGCTCCTCCTACGGGGAACCATGCCAGTGGGTAGCGGTGGCGGGGGCTCTAACAGCGAAGCGGAGCTATCATTGTGAGCCGTGGCATCTACTTGCAACTGCGATTGCGATTGCGACCGTGATATGGATAAGGATTCTTGGCTGAGGCCTCCATGAACATCGCCCGTGAAGGAGAGTCGGTACGTAGGGGGGACCGTCGCGGATGGCGTGGTGATGGCCTCTACCGTTCCCATGCGCAACAGCTCTACGTCATCCAAAGAGAAACGATCAGTATGATTTCAAAAACGAGTGAGAAGTGACAAACTACCAGACGCACGGTCATCATGGTCTCCCTCCATCTCTGATCTATCCATCATAGACGACGTCGGACGAGACTCAACGTCTTGGGGTATGGGAACGATAAGTGACGACCCCTCACTCAAGCCGAAGCTCTGATGCAAACTGAAGGGCAGCGTCGTTGTACCAGCATCAGGCGAGCTCGTGTTCAATTCTGAGTCTGACGTGATGGAAAGCACCGCGTTTGGATCCGTGCGGCTTCCCATCCCATCATTGCCCATTAGTCCACCATACCGTAATCCCCACACTTGTGGTGGGCTGCTCCCAAGTAAGCCGCTCCCCGAGCCCTCCCACTCATTGTTCAGTTGGCGCGCGAGCGCAGAGAGACCGCTCCCAACCGAGCCCGATACTGGGCTATTCGAACTTACGTCCTGACTAGTTGACCCACCATTACCACCGCCGATCGTAGTCTCTCGCGATAATACCCGACGATGTTCACCTGAAGGAGTCCGGCTTGACCCCGATCCCCTCGGACGATAAAACAAGTTCCGATAACGATCGAGATCCTCAATACTACTGAACGGACGCGGGCTTCGCTGGGGCGACGAGCTGCCGGAGCCTGCTGCAATGGACTCATCGAATAAACTGGCTTGCCCTGAGTGGGAGGGGAGCGAGTACGACAATACAGACGCATTGAAGGTGGGTGGGTTTGGCAGTTCCGGGGGAGAGGACGCAACGGTGTGAGTATGACCGGAACGCGAAGACGGCAAGAACGCCGAATCGGGTGCCGCCGGGGCAGAATCCAGGGGGTGCTCCACCATACTCGTCAGTACCAAGTTAGGGATAGGAGTGTATAATGGCGTAGTGGTGACACCAGCAGATGTCCCTCCAAAATGGTTTTCACTTTCTCCAAGTCCACTATCTGCGCTGCCTCGCCGCCGAAGCCCATATGATAGTGCATCGGCGAAGGCTAGCGGCTCACCGCTACTGACGCGGCTGCCAGAAGCAGAAGCAGAAGCATATGCATGCGCGCCCATGCGACGAGTTTCCTTGGCATCTAACACCTGAGGTCGGGATTTTGGCGGTTCCTGTGGTGCTGACCATGGTGGCGGGGCATCTTCCGGAGGGGCCGTGTACGATCCCTTGGGATGAGCAGCAGCGGAGTTCTGTGAAGAGGTAGTGTTTGGATATGCAGAAATAGCCGCATACGGATGCAGCGCCGCATGTGGCGGCAGGCGATGACGTGCGAACATGTCACTTGTGATGGCAGTAGGTGGTGGGGCAATGGCGACCGCGGAGGGATGCGGACCCGCATAATCAGAGCCGGAGCGCCCGTGCTGAGAACGACCACCTCCACTTTGGAGATCCTGTGCGTATGATGACTTGGTAGGAACCCTCGGATCCACCTCTGGCGACTGAAGCGGAGAGGAGAGAGCAACTCCCACATCCGAGCTGTTAGTCACCGGTGGCGACGGTGTCGAAGAGACTTCGGCGCCTGTCGCGGCCGTCTCGGTACGCACACCCTTACCATGGCTGTCGATCCGAGAAAAACCATCATTGCGTTCAACTTGGGGGCTCATCCTTCCATCAGACACGCACAGGCCTGTTGCAGCACGCAGAGCAGCCCTGCTCTTCGACGCTGAACACCCGCCAGACGAATTCGTGTGCGCGTGGGACGTGCCAGACCGTGTTTGCGTACCGTGCGTACCGTCACTTGGTGTGCGTGCATGAACGGTCGGGGCAGCGAGCTGATTGCCCAAAAGCGTTTTTGTGGCAAGAAATTCCACGCCCCCCATATCCTTCAGCTGCGCACGTGCACGTCCCGCGGATTGAGATCGTGACCGGCCGAGTGATCGGGTCAACTTGGAGCTTTGTAGTGAGCGCGCCGCCTGAGCCTTCCACTCTGCACGTTCGTGTTCGAAAGATGTTCTCATCTCCAGAACCCTAAAGGTGAAATCAGTTGACATTGGAATCACGATATATGATGCAACAGATGGCACCAACCTTGTAAGTGATAGCACCGGTGACGGGAGCGCAATATCATCTTGTGCAAAGCTGAGGGGTCTCCCTGGGGAGGACTGTCCATCTGCATCAGTTGATCCTCTTCGCATCATCAACATAGGTTCAGCGCGGGGCGGCCCGCGCGAAGACCCCGAATTCGGCGCAAGTAGATTTATTGCAGATTGTGACCCACGTAAAGTCATCCGAAGGGGTGTGGGGGCTTTCTTGGTGGCGCGAGTCATCTCGGGTGGTCGTATTGGTGAGGGCTGCCGATCATTGAACGGATATGGTGGGTCATCATCGACGTACTCCAGGAAGCGCGGTCGCGGAAACAGCAACGCGTCGCACCACGTCTCTGGAGAAAGCCATCGAGACTTTCCACGAGAAGGAAGGTGCTTGCTCATCGAAAAATCACGAGAAAAATTGCGCAGGTTCGGGGCCGAAATCGTTTTGAACAGTGAAGTTCGCGAAGAGGGTCTAAGATGCGCCGGGACTTGGCGGGTATTGCTTAGGGTGTCCGGCGCAGAAGGCTGCGGGTATTGATGAGAGCGGTCAACGCCTTTGCCCTTATCTAAGGTAAGCGAGGCGGGTGGAGGAACAACAATGGCACGTCGTGGGGGCCCAGTGCGGGAAGCAGAAAACGTATGTGCGTAAGGGTGCGATGATAGCGGGCTTTCGCGGTTGTAGAAAGAGGAGGCGGCATGCGATTCATGGGACGGACTTGGGGTTTTCGCCGCGGCCGTAGAAGTGCCCATCAAAGTGTGCGTCCGCTGACGCGGCCCGCGTTCCATCGCTTGGCTGAGGGACAGAGGGCTATGAGAACGAGAGGGACGGTGGGCATCTGATGTTGTGGTTGCCGTTGCTGTTGCGCGGTTTGACTGGAGCGGGTCAAGTGTTAGAGAACGGTCGCGAGCGCGCCGCTTTCTAGACGACTGGCGGGAAGAGGGTAAAGAATCTGAACGAGATTTCCGTGAAGACCCGCCAAAGGTGAGAAAATTGGTAAGACTGATGCGGCTCGTGGCGGGTGGTGACGTATGGAGAGGAGAGAACCGCTGTACAGGCGTTGGCGACTCGCCCACGCCACCGGTAGAGTCGATATTAGCGAAAGCGGTCGAAGACGTGGCAATCGTGGGCCGACCACTACGTAATGCTTGGGAAGTGGGACCGCGTCCCGGAAAACCTGTCGTAGATGATGGTGGTGGGGGACCTGCGGCGTTTGTGGCCGCGGTCATACGATAAGGATGAGAACTATACGCGCCGCTACTCGGAAGTGCAGACATTATAGTCTGACCACTTGCCATACGCCTACCCCGCCACTCGTGACCCGTCTCCGATGATTTGGTACTCGCAGGATTTCCCAGGACTGGACCGAGCAAACCTTCCCAGCTATCGCGGTTTTTCAAGGGTGGAGAAGTGGGAGGCAGTTCGTAGGGCCCATTGTAGGGTATGTACCAGTCATCGTCATTTTCGTGCTCTGGTGGATCGTGTGGCGGGGATTGCTTGGGACCGAAACCGAAACGGATGCGCGAGAAGGTGGAGGGAGGATGTTGGGTTTTGGTGGCCATTGGGGATGGGCTTAGCAGGGCGATGAGATGGAGGGGCGCATACGGCGATAAGAGGGAGATGGCGGCGCACCGAAGCCCGCGAGAGAGAAATAGAGGGAGGAGGGGGTTTCGCGCAAAAGTTTGAAAAGGGTCGGAATGACGAGAGTGTGTTATGAAACACAGGTGGAATAAAATCGGAAAGTGATTTTTATATTCCAAACATGAGATATTGGATTTGAGGCTGTGCCGCGGTGTATTTTAGATTAAAAAAAGAGGGAAAGGAGTGGCTAGCAAAGCGGCATTGGGGGATTTGTCGGGTGCAGCAATAGCCCGCGGGAGGGTTGCTCGCGATCGACAGGGCCGACCTCGCTCACTTTATTCCGTTGCCACGTGCGACTCCAACTCACTCCGCCTCGAAACATCATTTTTGTTGATGCCAGACGTACCTTCACTCTCTCACGGGTTTACTAAGTAATTTGATGCGATGCCGGTACCGCAACTGCTGTACGTCCTTGTCCCTTGCATCCCTTAGCGCCGCCCTCGAGGTGCCAAGGCACCATCGCCCTCATCCATCCACCGACTGCTCGCGCGCTGTGTTCCGTCATCAGCCACATCGGTGCTGCCCACATCCCAGACGTCCGGGTACAATCGTTTAATTTCTCGCGAACTAACATTATACACTACACCACCGTGAAATGTTGCATCGCCTTTGATGCAAGGTGCACGTATTCCCCATCCAACTATCGCGACCGACTCCGCCACCCACTTCTTTTGTTCAACTCTAACGTACTCGGAGGTCTCGGTATATACTTCACAGCCCATCAAAGGCGCCTTTGACCACCATCTCCTGTTGTTTGCGGTAGAGTTTACCAGCACCAGGCGCGGGCACCGCATCCTCGTTGCGTCCGTGGTATTCGAGCGGTTTCTTGAGGATCTGGGCCGCGCGGGGATGGACATGCGTCCAAGCTCCCTGGTTTCGCGGTTCCTCCTGCACCCAACACACATCACTCTTCACACCACTGAGCACCTCTCCCAGCTCCTCAAACGGGAACGGGCACAACTCTTCAATTCTGACGATTGCGACACGCTCACCGAGCCTGCGCACCTCCCGCTCTTTCACGAGGTCGTAGTATAACTTGCCTGAAACGAGAATGACCCGTTCGGCATGACTCGCCCCCACGAGTGGGTCGGGTAGCACGGGCTTGAATGTGTAAGGCTCTTCGAACTCAGACAATGACGATGACGCCGCCTACCGGATCATGAGTAATGCTTCCTCACCATTGCCAAAGAAGGAACACTTCCACGTACAGGGAGACGGAGCAGACCCTTCGGCGATGCTAGGATCAGTGGTTTCCGGAAGTTACGCTTAATCTGGCGACGGAGGAGATGAAAGTACTGCGCCGGTGTGGTCGGGAAGGCGACGTGTATGTTCACATTCCTACAGGTGTTTGCGGGTTTGAAGTGATCATCCGTGAGCTATTCCCAAGAGTCAATTGGCGATGGTGCTCTAGCAAGTGCTAAGGTCTCAACTTGTAACATGCGCTCCAGCCGCGAAGAGGAGTGCTCGGGCCCAGCACCATCGAGGCCGTGTGGGAGAAGTAGGACAATCCCGCTTTGTTTCAGCCACTTGGCTGTAGTAGACATCAGATCAGATAATGTGTACGAGTGCGGGTACATACTCTCCGCGGACGAGATAAAGGTATCAATGATGACCTATAAATAGGCCTAGGTAAAAACTCTGAGTAGCAGCACCGAGGAACGTGCCCCACCTGAGCACCGTTGAAGAAATCCCCGAACTTCGAGCAAACGATCAGCCGAGATTGCATTACACCTTTCACACTTCCTGATTGAGCCACATACCTGAGCTTCCCAAATCGGCAGCAGGTTAGGCTTTTCCCAGCTCATGCCATACTCGAACTATAATAGGCATTTCTTATATTGACTGGACAAATCCTTTTGAAACACGCGCAACTCACTCCAAGTACCGCCAGCTCACTCAGGGAACCTGTGTGCAGTGCGATTCAGCCGCAATATCACATTAAACCAATTCAAAGTCCACATACTATTTGCAAGCTCGAGCTTTCCCTTAGGGGCCAATGCCGTATTCAAAGGAACAACGACGGACTCTGTCTTTTGGTCAACGAGCATTGCGTGCCTGAGCAGCGCTAATATTAGGACGCCACACAATCCGGTTCTCGCATCGTACCTTTGGCTAAATGTTCCGCGTCCAACGTCTTGTCCCGAAACCCGAACATCGCATCCTTCTAGCATCAACGATCCGAATGCCATGGCCTAAAAAAAACCGTCTATCATTGAGCTGGGCTGTGTCCGTGATGCGAAAAGTGAGCCACTTGCTTCTGCTGTGGCCCAATCCAAACCTGCACCCCTCTCGATGCTCTGCAGCCTGTTCTTTACATGGCGCTGTAGTCTGGGGTGGATTTCCTATGTTTATGATTACATCATCGGTTGATTGAGCTTCGGATCATTTAGGAAGGTATTCACGTACGAAACCAGAAGGAACAGTGACACTCGCTTGCCCGATGTTTTCGAGCACTGTTCGCACAACGCCCGTTGGGGGATCACGGTCCGCTATCTTGTCTGCAGGCCACACAATACCTATCCACTGGCCTTGTAACATTGACGCCACGGGTATGTACGTGTCGGCTCGGGCAAGTACCGTGTCAAGGCGGACACGCTCAGCATCGCGCACGGCTTGAGCATCCGCAGGAGTGATAACATCGTCCAACTAGGGGTTAATTTCATAAGGACGAGCGAGCCCCAAGGGGGGGAAGGCAGACACACGATGAGCCGTTCTTCGTAGAGCGCAGGAACAGACTTCCTGGACCGTATCTTCTCGTACATTAACGGTTGTGTAAATGCAGGCTCGTCAAGCTCATTGTGGCCCCTATGAGTGTGGGATTCGTAGTCTCAGCCAAACCAGATGACGGAAAATAGATCAATACGCGCCAGCGACGATATACCAGAAGGTCTATTATTACATCCTTACGAAAATGATGCCGATATTGGAATGCGATTTCAACAGCCTGTTTGACGTCTGTTGAACGCAGTGAGCCAGGAGAAAGGAGGGATGCGGAGACCCTGCCTTCTGGATAGTCGCCATTAACGTGGAGTACGGGGGCGTTGATCATCTTGCCAATGTCAGAACAGTACAGTGATGAGCGCGCGCTAGACGCAGGAGTTGTGTAGCCGATGCTTCACAGATAAATCTGAGTGAAGATGCCTCTCGATAATGATTCGACTCACTTGTTACTATGTGTATATGGGATGTCAGAATTGAATGGACAGCGCGCAGAGGATAATGCTTACTTGACAACTATGTGAACACTTCCCCCACTTGTGAAGTGAGGAAGATTGCCTAGGAACCTGTTTAATAGGAAAGAAAATGAAGACTTCCGGTGACGCACTGAGGCTAAGAGTTTCCATGACCACTCCCTGTCCTGTAAAACTCGCATCGCCATGTAGTTGAACACACATAACCTTGTCACCGAGCATACAGCCCTCGGGCGATGAGTTGAGGAGCGAGTATTGTTTCGCACGTGTCTTGCCGAGCGCGACAGGACTAACAGCTTCCAAATGTGAAGGATTTGGGAGTAAGGATACTTTAACATCGGCGCCTTCATAGTTTAAGGTCGGTGATGCGACTGAGAAGGAACATTACAGCAGTCTACAGATAAAAAATAGTAGAAATAATCGTACCCAAATGACTGATCACATCTCCCGCAACTTCCAGCTCTTCGGGGAACTCGCAGCCACCCTTTATTTTATGAAATAACGAGGCCGGGGGCATTTGTAGTAGGCCCGTCAACAGGTTCAGACGGCCTCGATGAGGCATGGCGAGCACGATGTGCTGCACACCGGCTGGTGTCCGACTCTACTGAATAAAAATGAACCCTGATGAGAATGCTGAGATACGAACCTCGAGCCGCAACAGAAAATAGTGTGTCGAGCGCGGGGATCATCGATTCGCCACCCTCAAGACCATATCGCTTCAGGTTGGGGAACTTAAGTTGGAGGAACTGATCGAACGTCTCGCTTTGCGCAAGGAGCGTGTGAATGCGCTTCTTCTGGGCAGCTCCTGGAAGAGCCGGCGTACGACTGGCACGACTATCACTGCTGCTGCACGCTTCCAGAATGTGCGAGAACCAGAGGCGCTCAGTCTTAGAGGGAGAATGCATGTATTCGTACGCGATACGCCCTAGGTAGACCGACTGAAGGTGATTTGTGATGTCGCGCAGGGTCCAGAGCTCGCGATCCTCGGGTGCTTCGCCGACGCGCTTTGTCCACAGTATTCCATTGACGTCGTACGCCCTTGAGGTGTCGGTAAGTCCGTATCGCCTTGGATCGAGCGCGTCGACGTCTTCGCGCTGGAGGAGGTCTAACGGGTCGATGCGTGCTGCGCGATGCCCATGTATGCGTAATGAGTCAACATATCGTAGGAGAGGTGCGTTTGTAACTCGGTTCTGCAGCTGAGTGGGGGAGTCTAGAGATGAGGAATTTGGTCAGACATGTCATCAAGCACTGGCACGGACCACAATTCATGCTGTGTTCAATTCTATGAGCTCAATGGCCATAATAGCATGATGCCTCGTAAGTACACCATCTTCGTTTCACCGAAGGAGTATGAGGCCAATGGGCCAAAGACGAGAGGGAGTAGAGAAGAGAGAACTCACAGTCAGGCAACTCGAACCCGCGCGACTTTCGAAACCCAAAAGATTCGTCGTGATAGCTTCGTCTTACAAGCAAACTTTGTCTAAGCTGCCGGATGGACAGACAGCGTGACAGACATGACATTATGTCTGAGAGCTTCAAGCTTCAAGCTTCAAGCTTCAAGACCGAGCCTTCACGCAAGCTTCACGCCTACATTCTCGGCCGGAACATCCTTCCCTTGGCTACCATTACATACATAAGCTGCGTCCCAACTAATGTCGGAACGAACGATGCATTTCTTGACCCCAATGCTGCGTCAAGCTTCTACAACGGTGGCCCCTCGTTTCATTCCTTCACGGCTTTATAGTATCGAGGAAATCGAAGACTAACATGAACGCAGGAAAGCCTGCGGGGCTCGCTGTCCCGATAGACAGGTCTATTTGTATATCCAGTAGCCGGATATCTACGGGCTAAGCCTTCTAACTTAATCGTAACTGCAAAAATGTTCCGCCCAACGTCTTCACCCGTTCCCAACCCAATCAAGGAATTCGTCATGCGCAATTGACACCGCGACATTGTCTTCGTCATCAAGTAAGGGATCCATCATGACCTCCCTGTGTTCAATAAGGTCTTATCGCGGCAGCGAGTGCGTGAGCAGCGGAACGGGCACATTGTCTGTCCTGTTCAATTGACGGCGTCTGTCAATGCATGCCAAACAAATTGCATGCATTATCCCGGCAGGGGAAGTACATGGAATAGGTGTCACGCGGTGAGAGCCTGTTGTGCACCATCTCAATCCGGCAGCGTGAGCAGCGTCACGTTGGAAGCACACTCGTTCAAATTGCCTTGTTCGACAGCTTAGGCAAGTCTTGAAGAGATGGTTGCGGCGGTTTGCATTATGGGAGTATTTACACTTTTTAAGCGTGAAACAGGACACGCAGCGCTCACGGGTTTGGCGCGATCAACAGCGCGTTGGTTGGTCTGGATGTCGGAAATCAAGAAAAGCATGAACTTGTCAGCAAAGTGTACAGAGACGTCGAGGAGGAAAGTGAATTGTCATTCGCACATCATGGTCCTTCTGTTTTGTATGACAAGCAAGACAGAGCAGGGAAACTGGATTGTTGGTGTAAACAGTTGCGGTGGTGTGTTGGCTTGGTGATGATGCCCCTTTCTGTCAGATGTCAGCGGCGGCATGATGCAAGGGAGGCGCGGATGTAGCCAGCCAGCGGATGCAAGTTTAGTAAGCCAAGTAGCCACAGGGGAAGGTGGCTGAACGAGGGAAAAGATACTGTTGGTGTGTTGTTGCACGGAATGCCTGCCAGTTTTTTTTAAAAAGATGTATGTATCGGACGTGCAGAAAAGCATTTAGGAAGAAACAGAGATGTTCACAAATCGAGTCCGTGCGTTGGAGGCGATTTATGTCGACTGCGAGGCCAGCGGATGCAAATTTCATAAGCAAAACCGAGCATGTTGAGCGATAAAGGCACTGAGTTGACTAGGGAAACAGAAACAAATTTGCGAAAGAAACATGTAGCGTAGCACAGGCAACGCATATGCGAAGTCACAGAGAGAGAGATGAATCGATGCGTCACCTACAGGCGATTTATGTTGATTTACGCCATTTCCAATGGCTTGCCCGTTTGTACTTGTTTGTCAGTCTTCGTTATCCCTCTCCTGTTCCTGAAGCCGATAAATGCTTCGCTCCGCTCGCAACCAACCCGGCGGGTATCATCCAATATCTACTTTTCCTCTTCGAATCCTTCTTGGGTGACATTGACGTTCTCAAACAGAGGGTCGAGAGCTCGGACGACTGCCCGACCCCTGGTGGGGTGCTTTCAAACAGCGTGCGCTTTGGTTCGGGGAGGATGGGCAGCCAATGAGCGAGCATGATCAAGACCGCGCTGGCGTGCTTCTGAAAGCTTACAGGACCTCCATTAGAATGAAGTTGCTCGAGATAGGCAAGCAAGACGATCCGCCATCTGAAGATGAAGGGCCGATGATTGAGAATTCCGGGGTACGACTTTCTGCCGAAGAGGTTGATCTGTTGGCGGATCTTTTGCAGAAATTGTTAAAGTATAGCCCAGAGGAGAGGATCTGTATACACCCGTGATTCACGTTGTAAGCTCTGTAAGCTCTAGGATTTAAATCCCGTGACTACCAAGCGACTCGGAAATGCTGTAAGGACACCCTGTGTCCGCCACTCACTGGCACGCTTAGGCCTTCCCCTTTACACTCGACGACTTCCAACACCATCAAAGCCCTCAAGGTCACAACCAGAACAATATTTCCTTCACGCCGCACAACCAAGGACCACCCACTTACGATTTTACTTACTGCCATTGCTCTCTCATGTATATAAACTCTCGCGCTGCTGCTTTGTAAAATCATCATTCTACTTCTCTTTTAGTTCCCTGTGTGCCTCCAAGCCTCCAGCTAACCTCAAGACCGTCTAGCGCCGTCTAGAAACAGTTCCCGCATTCATAAAGTCCAAGGCCGCTCATCTTCCTTCTCAGTCTGTCTTAGCTTGGGACGACAACCATACATTCGCAACTACAATGCCTTGACTCAAGAATTGTACATTTCAACGCCTTGACAAGACGGTAGACATCTCTCTTTCGCACTTCATTACAGCGTCTTGCATATTGATTCGGACAAAGAGTTTCGCGCCCATGAGCTTGTACATATTTGTTCCTCCCAAATAGTGACACTCCGTCACGCCGCTTGAGAGTGCCTGCAGCAGCAACTTCGAGAGCGGTTCTATGACTTAACCTTCCTGTTAACAAGACTGTGCTTTTGTCCGCAGGCTGTAGTTGGACCATCCGTATGATACATTTGGACAGGTAACAGTGAGTCACTGGACTTTTTTTAATTCGAATTTATTTCCCCCGGCATACAACTAGGCACAGAAGTGGATGTGTACACGGTGCAATATGTATTGTGTTTAGGCAGGTAACATTTGGGAAAGAACTAGCAGAGTTGAGGGCAGCGTGCGATTGTAGGGTGGGGTGGTTGTGTTTTGGTCTCTAATGCGTTCCATTGTGTACTTATCCTGGCTCCCATCTCGCCTGTGGTTTTGCACAGGCTCCTGTCGCCTCCAAAAATTGAAGTACTTCTTGGATGCGCTTTGAGTTCGAAGAGTTGGGGTAGCGTTCAGCCCCGGCGTTTGGGGTTGGCCATTGGCAGTGAGGTGTCTATGGCGTGCGACTGTGTAGAGTGGGCATTGAATGAGTATTCTATTCTTTTGTAGCGGTTTGCCGCAGGTGTAGGCAAGTTGTTCTTGAGTATGGAGGTGGTAGAGCCATCGGGTGTACTCTTGGTGAAAGCTCCCGTCAGGAAGCGAAGCACGATGTTGAGATTTGCGAGCGTGACAAAACGTCACTGTTTGGTAGGAACAAATACGTACAAGCTCACAGGCGCGAAACTACTTGTCCGAATCAATATGCAAGACACTGTAGATGTCATGAACTACTTCCTCACTCCCATCTACAAGAATGAATCCTTTCCCGTCCTTGTGCTTGAGCTCCCAGAGCTCAGGGTTAGGAGCACTTGTCGTTGCAGGTAGTGCGGCAGCCCCGCTGGCATCGACATTGTAGTGCAGGGCATAGCTCACGTTCTTCTTGGTTGTGAGAGATATTTAGTCGCCCGCGGGCTGAACCTATAGTAGTAGACTGGCTTCCAACTTAGTTCACGATGTCGCCTGTGATGCATGTGATGTGTGGCACAGTCTCGACGTAGCCGCCATTAACACGGGTCGTGGTGTGGATGCCAACTCTGCGCAGCAGTCAGGATAAACCACGGACATAGCGGACAATCAAAAGACTGCTTGCCTAATCACAGCGGTGTCCATGTTATGAGCATGGGCTGCCTGGGTCATGAGTCGTTCGATGTTGAAGATCCACGTTGTTAGGCTTGGTACACTTGATGTGGATGGCAGATGACATGGTTTGAGGTAGTGAGTTGGGGTCAGTCTACTCAAAAGCGGCAACTACTTCTATTGGAGTATCAGCCACCGCGCGTCAGAGGCAACATGCGGAGAGTCGTGGCATGTGATTTCACTGACGATTCGTTGGGGACGAGATTTACGGTAATACCTGGTACATAAAGAGCATCCCCAACTTTTCAAAAATACACAACAGAAGGTGGAGGTTAGATAAGCGGGCGATATCGTTCCACCTGGAACCTTAGTAAGCGTTTGTAAGCAGCATATGCCCTTACGCTTGACATGCTTGACAGCTTGACAACTGGATGTTCCCTAACCTTGCTGTCAAATATTGGGCAGCAGCACGCACCAATTTCTGCGCCGCGCGCAATGTGCCTAGCCGAGATCTGCGGCACTACACATACCCCGAACAGTATCTGGAGCAGGGACCGAGATGAGGCGGTGCCACATGGACAGGCAACATGTCCCGATTACCTCGACCCTGGAAATTGAAGCTTGAAGCTTGACACAGTGCCAAACATCGCAACTTTTTTCCGCCTTTGATCACGCCCTGACACCCTCAAGAAATATCAAATGCATCCACATCGCGTGATAGTGGCCCGAGTCGGACAAGCTGGCCACTCCGATACTTTGTCGTGGTAGCCAGTACCTCTTGCGCCCAATACAGTAGTACGTCCGCCGGACCGCCCCCCAAGTAAGTTAATGTACACATTCCATGCTGCAAGGCCATAACACTGAACATATCCTACAGGATAGAACCATATACGAATCCTAGGATAAGCAAAAAGGAATTCTATAACATGTTCACGTTTCTTTTTCTTCAAGCGTCACCGCGCGAGTTTCCACGTCGGTGGAATCGCGAGGCTGTGAGCGGCACAGTATGCAGCCAAGCACGGCCTTGGCGAAGACATACATCGACCCAATCGTTACCATCATAGATTGTGACCACAGTAGCAAGGCAGGCGGGGACGGAATTATTTCCCACCATACTAGGTCGCTTGTGCTGGCAAATGAACTCTCAATTTGGCATCTGTCGTGCGACTTGTGTCCACGGCTGCCACTATCCGAATAGCGATGTGATTTTGGCGTTGCTGCTCTCTTATCGAGACACTCCATCTCCACTGATTCTGTCGTCGTCGTCGTCATTGTCGTTGCTATCGACTCCATTGTTGCGTCCGCGCCTACTGTAGAAGTAGTCATGATGACGAGTCGGATGGTGCTGGAGACGGTTTCTGCACTGGTCGCGGCATCCAGCGTCACTGTAGCATTCATTTGGCTGGAGGCTATCGTCGACTTAGTGACACCAACCGTGCCACTAGCGTCGTCGGTCGGCCCAAGAATCTCCGTGAACATGTAGGGCACCGGATCTACGGTCTGTTGTTGCTGGTGCTCTGACTGCTCTGGCTGTGGCGATCTGGTACCTGACCCGCGGATTGGCTGGTACAACTGCACAATACAATCAATATCTAGAAGGCTAGGTCTGAATGACGTTGCTGCCTGCTCACCGGTACTGGCTGGCCCGTGTTGGCGATCACCGTCGAAAGAGACGGTGCCCTGGTGTGTCCCACGAAGATGCTGTGACAGAAGGCATAGAAAAATGAGCTTCTCGTTTGGCCGGCTATATTGTGATTCTTGTGATGGTATACTAACCTTGCGGCTGAGGAGGCTACTCTAGTGGGTGCAGGCAACGCAACAACCGGAATTCCGTCGCTGGAAGCAACGAGCAGAATAAGTAGCTTGGGGAGTGGAAACATTTTCGTATAGGCAATTGAGCAATCGATGCTGAAGAGTCCGTCATACTCCTTACTCAAATGAGCGCATATTTATGCTCCTGGGCTGCGCTGACATTTGGCACTAACAACAAAACGTTTCCAGAAGTATGAAGGCTCTTATCGCAGAGCGACACTCCTTGTTCACCAATCACCACAGTACTCCTTCAACTTTGTAATACAATCGATCGTTTGCGAGTGCCAGTACTAGGAACCACAGACGGGCGGGCACAGCGACACCAGATATCCCGATAAGAGGGTTCCGAAGATCTTAATTGGGCGGGGGCCACACAGGGTGCCCGTTCCGCAGTAAGTCTGTTTCCTAGGCCATGTGAATGCTTTTCTACTATGGCAAGTTAGGGTTAGGTCTGTCACGCCGACCAAGTCCATCTATCCCCGGAACAGATTATGGATCATATATCGATCATACATGATCATGATTATGTCCAGTCTGACCAACCAACTAGGCTTGACCAATTGTCATTGTTGCTATTATTACTCCCCTTCCCATCCCATATCAAAGCTATTCCGGGGTGATATACAAGTCGTGTCACACCTTGTCGCGTATAGCTATGTACAGCGCTGGCAATCTACTATAACAATAACGATTTACCACCGTCTTACCCACCATCATATACACCACCAACTGTGAGAACATATTAATTTCTCAATGGGATCCACGTTGCCCCAATAGGCACGTTGGTAGTTTATGAATGCAGGTCGCCATGCGCTACAGTGCCCTCCTAGCACAGGAGTAGGACATGGTCGTAGATAACGTCACTCGTGTGGCACTTACCATTCTGATGACAAAATAGCAGCCTTTCATACATGTATGTATGATAGCATTAGCTCTCGCTGAGTGTCGGTGACACCTAAACTACTCAGGAGCGTGCGATACCGCCATGATCCCGGGGGACGATGACACTATAGTATCCAGCATTCAGTGGTCGGCCATGATGATATGATCTTCCTTCTCGATATCCACTTAGCTCAGAAAAGGTAAGCATCGATAAGGACAGGTGCCATGGTCTCTGTTTTCGTGTGATACTGTAGGTGGGAGACCATCGAAATTAAGACTCGTGATCGTGTGTCCTGAGGCACGCCAATAACCTTACAATAAGCAACCTTACTGTAAGTTCCAGGAGAGCTCCGATTGGACGGAGCGTTTGGCACACAATCTTAATAATGTGCCCTACACAAACCGCAAGCGCTGAAGCACTGTAGGCCTGAGAAAGCCTGAAACACATGAGAAGTGGGTTCCCATGTGGTCATATTGCAGGCATTTGCCAGCCAGGGGTGCTCTTTTAAGTCATCTATATTTTGTGTTGACGATCCCAGCGCTCACACGACTTTAAACATCGAAACAGGTGGGCCATCGGCGCGTGGTCACGCGAGCATGCAGTGTGCATGTAGCCTGGCAGTAACTTGTATAGGAATTGAGTCAGGGAAGCATAAGATGTAAAGAAACAGGGCATAAGTATATGCCACCACATGACCCTAAACCACATGAGAAAGTACAGTGCTACAAGAACCTGCGTTTACGCAGCCCTGTAAGTTAGACATGGGCCTTGAGCGCTGGACTTATTAAGGTAATGAGAGACACACTTCTTATGTGATGCTTTGATCGCAGCAACTTTCTCCTTCTTCTCTGCGATACGTTTTGCAAGAAGAGCACTAAAAATGCCAAAAATGAGCCTTATCGGTAACGAAAAGAGGAACGAGACGCACTCATACTCCGCCTTCTGCTCCTTTTGATGTTCGAGCCGGCGAAGCTTAAGGGCACGGAGATGACGACGGCGTTGAAGACGTAAGGGCGTAACTAGCCGCTGAATCTTTGGTCTGTAAATCCCGCGCAAATCAGCCATCCGACTCTCCTGTTCCAGGTGCGATGAACTCACGCCTTGTGATATGGCTTCGCATTCTCCTTCTTTTGGGATTTGACCTCGCGCCGGACAACATACTTGCGTACGTCATCTTCTTTGGAAAGGTTGAAGAACTTACGAATCTTGGTCGCTCGCTTGGGACCAAGACGCTTGGGCAGAACATTATCGGTGAGACCTGGAAGCTCCTCGTCTCCCTTCTTAACGATGACGAGTGAGAGAACAGCAATATCAGGGCCGACGATGCAACCGCGGACGGACTTGCGGCGCCGCTCTCCTTTGCGCCGCTCACGATAGCATGAGTGACCATCGGAAAGAAGGAGGCGGACACGGTGAGGAACGAGGACACCTTGCTTCATAGGAAAACCTTGTTTGTCATTGCCACCAGAAATGCGGAAGATATAGCCCTTGAACTCTTCGCCAATGGTGTCTCCGGGAACTTCCTGAGATAGTTTCTTGTCATAGAACACGCGACTAGAAAAGTTAAGGTGAAACGGAGAAATATGAAAGGACAAACAAATTTCTCACTATTTCCTCTCGTCATCAATATCAATGGTCTTTTGTTGCCCGGTCGCGGGGTCTATTGGGAATGGCGATCAGTAGAATGGCAAAGACAACGGGAGATGTGAAGACGTACTGGCAATGTTGAACTTCATACTTGAATTGATTGAAATGGAGCGGAAGTCGTGCACGCCAGTGGGAAAAACAAGGTTTGGCACTATACAGTTCTCATAAGCCACACAGTCACGCGTGACATTCACCCACGATAACCCAACCACACCACCGACAACGTGAAGACCGTGAATTGTAAACTTGATCGTTACTTAGAACCGTCATGGGTCGTATGCACGCTCCCGGCAAGGGCATTTGTACGTTTCGACGCATCTCAAAATTGACTGAGTATCTCTTCTGATGAGATTCACTAGCGTCCTCCGCCCTTCCATACCGCCGCACCCCTCCATCTTGGTTAAAAACGACGTCAGAAGACGTCGTCGAGCACATCATCAAGCTCGCACGCAAGGGTCTCACACCGTCCCAGATTGGTGTCGCACTCCGTGACTCGCACGGTATCCCCCAGGTGCGCTTTGTCACAGGCAACAAAATTCTCCGTATCCTCAAGTCGAATAGTACGTCTGCTGCAATCTTGTGATAGTCACAGTTCTGATGGAATGTATAATGCTTAGGCCTTGCACCCTCCATCCCTGAGGACCTTTGGCATCTGATCAAGAAGGCCGTCGCTGTACGCAAGCATCTCGAGACGAATCGCAAGGACAAGGACTCGAAATTCCGGTTGATTCTGATCGAGTCGCGCATCCACCGTCTTGCTCGCTATTACAAGACCAAGCAGCAGATTCCACCGACATTCAAATATGACTCTGCTACCGCATCCACTTTAATCGCATGATCGTGTACGCTTGGATGGCGGCGTGGATTGTGATTGTTAGCATGGTCCTTTTTTGTTCCAGTATGACAATACAAAAAATATGGAATAAGCTGTGTATTGTATGTTTGACACAGCACCCAGGTATAAGCCGTCGGATGATGCTATGGACACCCATCCGACACAGCACGGTTCCAAATGATCCTCGCAAACATGACAATGAGGATACAACGAAAGTGCAGTCCCACGGTTATGATAAAGATGTGCGAAGATAAGGTGTCATCTTGTTGCAGATGGAGCTTGTCTCCATCACCGACAAACATGTGAACGATCCCAGGCTGTACAGCGCGGGCGTCTAAGTCCAAGCTCCACGATTACGCTTTGTCATTACGGCAGTGGCGGCCAGCGCCCAGCCACCATAGCTGTCCCTTGTAGGGTCAGTTGTGGTACGTCTCCAAGCACGAGTAATCCAGATTTGAGTCAACTTGATCGGCGATTGGACCTGTGTATTATTTTCCACAGATATTTTCCACAGGTGACCTGCTGCGGCACTACCGTAGTGGCCCCTTTGTGGTGCATTGAGCACATCGATTGCCTTATAAAATCTCAATCGAAGAATGTAAAACAGCGCATCTCCCACTCACCTGACATCTACCTCCATCATGTACATTTCACCCAAATCCACTCGCACTCCCCGTTCCCGCCGTTCCATAGAGCGGAGTGCTCAATTCGAGTCCAAGCTTACATCGCCGACCGCCTATCGGAACGTATACCGCAAATTTTCCCGTCTCACACGTTTTCTCGAGAAACGTAAAGGTGGCGGCGGTAGAGGCAGGGGTTCTTCGAGTGGTACGTTCTGCACTCATTAGCATACTACTAGTTGCGAGCCTTTTACTGACCCTTTCCCCCGCACATGTAGGTGCTAAGGGCAGTAAGGGCAGCGACACCAAGTCATCTGGAAAACCGAATAAGGTGAAGCTCAATGGTGGAAGTCTCCCGAAGAATAAGAAGAGCGCGACAAGCTATGGTGCTGGAGGAGGCCAAGCAGCACCGATTTCTCCCGGATTGCCGTTCGCTGGACGCATTGCGGGCGGTGGCAACAGAAAGGGGGTGTATGGGAACAGGTATACAATATTTTCCATGCGGTTCTCAACATAGCGCTGTCTGTCCGGAACTAATATGCTATTGTATGCGCGTTTACAGTATATACGGAAGCGGTTACCCTGGAGTCTTGGTTCCACATGGCGTCTCGGGACTAGGCTTCCCGTATTACTTCTGGCCGGTAGTTTGGTATGACATCGGAAATGACCAGAGTGCATACCTGTTCGACTCCGCAGAGGTGCGTTAGGAGACGGTATCACCTTCATGAATCCCTTGTTTCTAATGCGAATTGCACGGTGCAGTATGGCCACCCAAATAATACATCACGCCCCGGAGGACCGCTAGAATTCGCACTGTTCCATTCAAAGAACACTAGCACGACCTTCATGGTGCTCGCGGACAATAACACTGTCTCCTCGCTCATAGGAACCGTGAAGGCGAACTGTTCCTCGTATCTCTCAAATGACAACACGTCGAGCTCTCCAACGCCATATACGAACCAGAGTACGGCACCAGGTCCAGAGCAAACGATACAGTACTACCGCGCGAGCAGCGTCGTCCTCGCACTTGAGGGGTACGACTCGGGTGTGTTGAATGGCACACAGAACCTTAACGCGAGCGTGGCGCCCGTGATATCGCTCCCGAATGGAACTGACACAACGTTATTGACGTGCTTGAACGATACGATCGGCCGTGCGGTACCACTCATCGATGCAGGCTTCCGAACAGGCCCACCCGCCGTATACACTCTTCTAATCGCATGGCTACTCACTGGGGCTTTTCGATCCATGTTTTGGTTTTGAGAATATATCCGTGGGGCGTGGGCCTGACGATGATAAACGATGATTACGATTGGCCCAGCCTATATCATTATATCCCATAGCAGATAGTACCAGGAGGGAGTTATGAGTGCCAGTGACCATTCAAGACATGTAACTAACAAGAACAAGTTATGGTTTTAACTATGATTACAAGGGACTAAACAACAAATGTAAAGAAAATTGTGCGTGCCTATAAGACGGGACCTCTGAATGCGGAAGGCACCCATCAATCAATCCACCTCTCAGAATCTGTCTAGTACGTTAAGCCAAACTTCGAACCAATGTCCCAGAGGAGGCGGTTATAGGGCGGCCAGAAAGTTGTTGCACATCAGCGGACCATCGTACTCGAGAGGTCCCGATGGCTGAAGCCATTCCAATGTTCTGAAGGGCGGGCAAGACTTGTCATTCTGACCTGAGCAGAACAAGCTCCAGCATAACGGGCACGATACATTGTGGATAGGTGATGAGATTCCTCATGGCGGTGAAAAGACCAGCCATTGGGTATTGTAAGTTGTTCATGTGGCGGCCAGCCTAGATCCTCAGGCATGTATGTAAAGGTTCATAGGATAGCGAGTAGGGTCGCATCTGCATTCAATTTGCGAGCACGAGTTACCATGTCGAGAGCTGTGCTATAGGTTCGTTCATTGTATACGTTTGGACTTCACTCATTTGTCAGGGAAATGGAAGGAAACGCGCTTGGCTGTCTATTACTGTACATGTAAGTCAACTTGAACTCGAATGACCCGGGATGGCTATTGTGAGAAACAATGATGGCGAGCTGAAAGGCAATTGGCGAGCCTTTACAGCGCGCCTTCCAAAAGCATCCGCCAAATCAACAGCAAGAGGGGACCGCTTTTTGATCTCGCAAGCGGCTCTTATTAACGATATTACTGTAACGAACTAACGATCAAGGGAAAAATCAATATTTTTTTTTTCGTCCCTACTTTCCTAATATGGAATAAAGTTTTTACATTTTCCAAGTATTCGTGCGTCGTGCGATGTCTTCAATTTCAGGATAGTCAGGGTCATTGAGGACAGCCGGCTGACTTGGAATGTCGCTCGGTCTTTTACATGTGGAAGAGCCGCTTCAACACTAATACCATGGTGATGAATCTGATGATGAGTGGTGTTAAGCATATGTTGGACGTAAGATCTTACCGAATGAGACGATCACGAAAGGGACCATATCCCGCGGTATACATCACTTTCAAATGTGATTTTTGGAGACACGGCAGATGTTCGGTGTCCGCTAGGCAAAGTAAGCAACGCCGACCGGCGCTGACCGTGACGCCACGTGCACCCAAACTCTCGCGCTCACGGAAATCTCGCGTGCACCTCTGACCAAATAACCCTTCTGCCTTCCAACCGGCAGTATCCCACCCAGGACTTCCAGGTTTCGGAGTCCTTCTACCGATCCAGCTCAGTAGTTTTGCAATTTATATTTCTTCCCTGGCCCGCCTGGTTGCTATGGTAGAACCTCTCGCGTGAGAGTGGTTTCCAGCTCTCAGGCCCCCTCCGCTTCCCGGCCACGCCTTGTCTGTTTTCTTCTAGCGCATAGTGTGGTCTAGACCTTCAAATATAATTTATCTGTTGCGATTGCGCAGCCTTCAGCCTCCGCATGACCTCGTGCCTTTACTAGTATGTATTGCAGCTCTTGAACGCATATCGCATCATGCGTTCCCGGGGTAACCTCAAACAGTACCTTAACTCAGCCACAGCAGAAATAATTTGATAACAAGCGTCCCTGGAGAGTAGCTGGTGGCCCCAACAATCCTAACCAACTGTGCTCGTCTTTCAATGACCACCCCTCAGATTTATACTCCTGGGTAAGTTCCTGGAGAAAGCCTTCATCAAGTGCCTGCAGCGCGACATTAACCGCTACGATCGCATCTCAACTGCCCGGTTCGGAGGACGGAACGCTCTCTGAATAGTCAATGACGGTTTTGCCCTGTAAGGTGAAACCCAAACTGCCCACCTAAGTGGCCTTGTCTGTGCCGTGCTTGTCGCGCTCATGTCTCTCCAAACGCTCTACTGCTCGCAAAGTCTCCTGAATCCCCTCTGGCATCGCCCTGCCAAAATTTCCTGGCTACAATGAGTCAACAATGCATCCCATTGAGAGGAAGTCTCAAGCCAGATGATGCCAACTGAATCGACGTGCTCCCTGACGTTGTCTTACTAGAATTACTTGACTTCTGTTGGGATAAAGATACAATGACACGGATAGAAGCGTTGCAATCCCTGGTCCACGTGTGTCGGCGATGACGAAGTGTGGTTTTTGGATCACCACATCGTCGTTATTTCTACCTCCTTTGTACGCCTGAAACATTGTCTTCATTCACCCGATTGTCTGGCGTCACAGAATGTGGATATCTTACTGGAATGCTTTGCGCATTCGCCTCGAATAATGCAGAACTCGCTGTAACCTGAAGGACAGCGATTGTCTGAGAAGACCAAAAGATGCGTCATCAACCAGAAAGCATCATCGGCGACTTTTGAAGATTGAAACAATGTTGACTATAGTGATCGCATAGGCACAGGGACGGGGGTGGTTTAGCAGACAAAGAAATGCTCGGGGGCGGCATCATCATCTCCCAACATAATGAGCACAGCAAAAATGACGGCAATGAAGGTCATGGTTTGGCTTTCAAGCCCGAGGGAGGGCTAGGTGAACTTGGGACACTCAAGCTCTGTGCATTGTTCTGTTGCACTTCATAAGCAGCAATCGCAAACTCCTTTGCGGAGGTGGCGTACAAGGGTGTAAAGTAAGGAGGGATGGGATGTGCCACCTGTTCGTGGGCACAGTCAAGGCAATTTCTGACACCGGCTACAACTCCACTTTGACGCGCCCGGGTCAGAAAACAATAAAATCTGGGTGAGCATGCTGCGGAGGTCACAGGAGTGGGTTTGGCCCGTTTTCAGGGCAATACACCTGTGACGATTTGTATCGTTTTGTAGAATGACGCATTTCCGAGACTGAGATCGCTTGGAGTCCAACGGAGGCAAGTGTGCCAAATAAGTACCGCGTTCAGATCGGCCGCTGTCGGTGGCGCCTCGGGAACAGATCTAGTCTCCATCAGGTTCCTCAGGAAATAGCTCACGGCACAGTTCCATTTAGTTTTGGAGCCATAAATAATGATGGTGAGCTGGTCTGGACAGTTGATGCTAGCATAGAGGCTAGTCTGGATGTCAATGAAGTGGTTGCTGACACATCGGTTGCTGACAAATTGGTTCTTGCATTTGCAGCCGCACGCTGTCCGAGTCGCGGTAAAATCATCTCGACTGTGCGCGTGCTCATCCAAGTCTTCCTGTCGGACGTGACGACGGTCGGTCAGACTTCTTACATTCAACCCAAAAATCAGCCGAGGCCTTTCAATGGAGACCCGAACGTGATCTCAGCGATGACACGGTTCTCTGGCGTGAGTCCAGACAGGATGCAACCTGGGCGCATCGTTACTGTCGTTGTCTCTTTTGATCATGCTCTCGGGCCAGTGTCACCACATCACGCAGCTGGCAAGACGATGTTGGGGCTACGCGATCAACGATCGGTCGTTAAACTTCTATACACATTATGGCATGGGAACTGACGCACGAAAGTCGCGATGGTGTTGCGGCTGATTTGTGGATCGAGGTGGTCCTCGTTGTGGGCAGGACCTTGCCAGCCCGGTAATGTGTGTTGTCGAGTCGCTTAAAGATGCGGTGAATTACACAGGGAATATCCATTGTTGAGGTTTGACATGGAAACGGAAACGGCGAGATGATCGTTTTTTTTTAGTTAGCATTTCTATTCCGCAACATACACCTTGGACTAAAGACAATATAGGACACAACTGGCCGGTGAAGCTGTGAAGGCCAGCACGTGGGACAGAGCAAAGTGATGGTAGAAGGGAACAATGGCGAGAACGCCGATGTAACGCCTTGTTGACAGCGGCCCGGTCATCCCGGCCCGGTATCCTGAGGACTTTGTACGCGGCCCTCCAACTTGAACGTGCATCATCATGAATCAGTTGCAGCCTTTGGGTTCGGAAAACGACGAATTCCGAAGAGACAGCGTACTCCTGATGATGCTTGGATCCTGTATTTGGTAACAGAAGACACTGCTGTACGTGCTATTCGGTACGGGTTCCCCGAATTCCGTGTAAATCCATGCTGAGCCTTCAAGCTTTCAAGGATTACCACTAGGAGACTTCCAAGCTGAGGGCATTTGTTCTAAAATCAGGATCAGTATGCCCCTGCAACCCGCGCATCGTGCCGAGACGCTGCTCACGAAATGATCGGCCCGAGATGACGATCCCTGTACTGGCGCTAGCATCTTGTTCACTCTCACGGTTGTGCACACACTTTGTCACTCTCCATTTAGGGTGGCTAAGCTTCTTGGTTGGCCGCAAATGATCTATGTGATAAAAGTGTTTGAATATCCCAGGGAATTGAATTAATTGATACCAGTACTGTAGGTCTCCTGTCTTTTGAGCGTTCTGACACGTCAACTGGTAGATCCAAGTAGCAGGCGGATTGCGCCAGTTAGATAAGGTCTGATTGAAAGATTGTATGGGGCCACGTATAGTACACGCACACGCGGGTCGGTTGCGGGCCTTTGGGGCCAAACAGAGATGTATACGCAGGCCAAGCGCCGGTCTGGACGAGACAGTAGTCGTCCCGGGGGCGCAAAGGACCGAAAGACATGGCGGCAATGAACTGGGCGGACACCCGAGCGGCAAGATGGAGCGACGTCCTGAGAACCGAGGGATGGCGTTGGAGTTCACGTTACTGTTTATCAAGATAGGGTCATGCATGGTTCGTGAAGGGGGAGGGATGCCGGGAGCGCGCGCTTCCCCCGCGACTCGAGTGAAATCGGGCCGCGTTTGAAGGCGTAGGGGATGTGCTGTGCTTTGCGGGACGTTGATATGATACTATAATATGACCTCGGACTCACACGGAGGTAAGATCTTTTCTTGCATCGGCAGAACACTAATATCAGATTTGGACTGCACATCGTGTCCTCACGTATATGAAATTAAAGGGGCCACCGGCCGGTTGGGGTACACCTCCAATAGGAATTCCCCTCAGGGCCGATTTCAGTTCCCTGGGCCATGCCGTTGCACCCATTTGTCACACGGCGGCGTCATTTTTTTCACTTGGTTTATGTTATGAAACCCAATCAAAGCCATGGAAATGGCAGATTGGACGGGGGTACCACTTTGCGCTGCGCACCACACCACTGTTATCGGCTCTTGTCCGATAGCCTCCGCCCTTTGGAAGATCACCTCGCTTTATCCCGCGACCTGACCCGATGGAATTTCCCATTCCTCCTTCCTGGTGTAGCCATGCGGCACTTGCCCTACATTTGTTACTCGCCATCACACCACACATGAGATCTGCATGAGATTTCATCCCATAGACGCCAGTGCCACTCACATATTCAAAAGGGCCATCCTCTCCCCCCGAGATTTCAACACATCCACACCGCCCTGAGCCACCCCAGACACACCACTGCCTCTTCTTGACTCCTCTCTACAATGCCTGCCCTCACCACCACTCATGTTATCACCCAGAAGCGCGATGGCCGCGCCTTTGACGAGGTCTCCGACGCCGTCGACGAAGGTCAGTGCACCTTTTCGGCAGCTCGACATCCTTGATCACGGGCTCAGAAGTCTGACTTTGCCCGCATTTACAGTGAACGTGCAGAAGCTGAAGCTGTGGGATGATGAATCTGAATTCGATGCGCAAAAGGACAAGGCACACTTCCGTCAGTACGAAGACGCCTGCGATCGTGTCAAAAATTTCTATAAGGAGCAACATGGTACGGACGCGTGGCCCGATTATTTGGACACCACCTTCTCACTTTGTTTGATGCCACCATACAGAGAACCAAACTGTTGCGTTCAACATCCAGGCTCGGGTCAACTTTAAGAGCCGTTGCCGTGCCCGCATGGGCATCTGGCAGGCCATGGAAATGCTCGATACCCTCGTCGATGAGTCTGACCCGGATGTAAGTTTTTCGTATCAACTACCGGCTCCAAGTAACACCGCCACTGATGCGGCCCTAGACCAACTTGTCACAGATTGAACATCTACTCCAGACCGCTGAGGCCATCCGTCGTGATGGTAAGCCCGAGTGGATGCAGGTTACTGGACTCGTCCACGACCTCGGGAAATTACTCTTCCTCTTCGATTCCGAAGGCCAATGGGACGTTGTCGGGGTACGCAAATATCTCTACTACGCTCATCTCCGACTCGGAACTTGGCATACTGATACCGGAACATTCTTTTTTCACCATCCAGGACACATTTGTCGTCGGATGCCGCTTCTCGGACAAAATCATATACCCAGAGACATTCGAAGCAAACCCGGACTCCCACGACCAGATTTATTCGACAGAATACGGTATCTATCAACCCCAATGCGGTCTCGATAATGTCATGCTCTCGTGGGGCCACGATGAGGTCGGTTCCTGTCATTAGTCAGAATCCTCCGAACGGATCATTGATACCTGGGCGCAGTATCTCTACCACGTCCTCAAGGGCCAGTGTTCCCTCCCTGAGGAAGGCCTCGCTATGATCCGGTATCACAGCTTCTACCCGTAAGTGAATCTCCATTTGCTTTTGCGCCTCCCATGGTACTCAATCTTGATTGCGCTCAGATGGCACCGTGAGGGCGCATATTCACACCTCACTAATGAAAAGGACAAGCGTGCGCTGGCCGCAGTACGCGCATTCAACCCGTATGACCTGTACAGCAAAAGCGACCAACCGGTCAAAGTTGAGGCGCTCCGCCCATATTATGAGCGTCTCATCGCCAAGTTCTTCCCCCCAATACTTGATTGGTAGAGGAAAAGGGTACTTTATGTATCCCCTTGCATTGTTTGATGTGCACAGCTCCCATATCCATTTTAATCTGACTTCATAAGTTTGTATTTGGCAACTATACTTTCTTAGCATATATCCATCTTTGCCCCTGATAGATTTAGAACTCCTTAATCGTCATTGTAGTCTAGAGTTTGAAGGACTTCTTGCATTACTCGTACTCGTGCGGCATAATATATCTATTTCTCTCTTTTTCCTGCCGTGTGGTCTCGTTGAGGCCTGAGTTCGTTCCGAACCTCGTTGTTGCTCAATGCACATCCGTTCCGCACATCCATTTCCATGGATCGTTCCATGGCGCTTCTAGCATACCGCAGGAGTTTTGAGCTCGGTGGTTCTCCTCGAATACCTCGGACCGAATATAGTAATGACGTACGTGGCGGGAGGGTTTAGATCGCGACCCACAACGATGACCTGACGACACGATGCCACTCGCCTACACAACATCTCGGACTCGGACTCGGATTCCGGATGGCGAGTCTATCATACTCGACAAAGCTGTACCTTTCCCTTCATCATAACCGCCCACCACCAACCACGGGCAACGGAACGACTTCCGAATCCACGGAGCGTGGTGCTCGTTGGCGCTCCTTTTAACACTCTCGTTGTTCTCCACGCCACGATAGCGATCCCGTCACCTTCTGACCGAAAACAGCATACGACGATGCCTTTCTTCCATTGGCTGCTACGCCGCCGGCAGCTTTTCCAAAGGCAATTCCGACAGGCCCTATCGTCTCCCCATCCTCTGAGTCAACCACTACCGATTAATTGACCTCGGGGCGCGGGCGCGCCACATGTATAACAACTGTACATCATCGCGCACATCATCGCCCACGCAGTGCCACATTGTATAACTTCCCACCGCTCTGGCGCGATTCGGGGCCACTTTCACCCATCCTCGGCCGTCCAGGGTTTCATGCGCCCCCGAGGTTGAATTCGGCATGGAAGAAGCCGGAGCCTGGTTCAATGAGGCCTAGCACCGTCCACATCAGGTCACAGAGGGCGTAGATCCCCGAGAGATCACGCGATCACGGCTGTGGAGTGAAGCGTTGATGTTGGTCCTTCACACGGCACACGGACAATATCAACAGCTTCACAATTCTCACAGCCCTAAACACCGAGTGTCACCGAGATGGAGTGGGTCTCGAGACTTCCACGAGTTGGGTATAGTACATATTACACTTTATGAATGCGGAGTTGAAAAAAAAAAAAAACAGTGTTTCAACTGTTTTGCCCTGGATCAGCTGCATCTTTTCATAAATATCATCGCGTCGCCAAGTAGTGATTGAAATGGGCGGTTCAACATTTGTGAAACGCATCACGAGGCAACAATGTTCAATATTCTCAAGGCGGACCACATGACCCGGTTCGTAAACAGGGCGACAGTAAAAAAAGTAAAAGTACAGCTCGATGACTACCCTGCTCTCTGTATTCTTGTATTTGGTTCTGTTCAATCATCATCATCAGGGAGGTGCCAAATATACTAACTTGAATGCGCACCCTGCATCTAATTGGAATCACGCCGCTCGGCCGATGCCAAACCACTCCTTCGGCGTTTTTTCACCTTCCACGATGGAGCGCACAGCAGGAAGCGCTTTGGAGAAATCCGGGAACAGCACATGGGGAATGTTCTCTCTTTTGCAAAACGTCGCGAGGTCATTCTCGCCGTCTGATTTCTCTTTCACGAATAGGACGTCTGCATGTTTGGCGGCAGAAAGGTCTGGAAAGCACGCATATTAATCGGAGTATGACATAAGATGACAACCCCATGGGCGGCTGATGGACGTCGATGGACTGCCACCGGTAGGCGGAAATATGAAAGAAAGGAAAACACACCCGAGACACCATCTCCAAAGAAAAAGAGTAATGGGGGGTTGGCGAGTTTCCTGTACGGGAGGATTGCCTGGGATTTGTCATGCCCATATCCACTGCGGAGATACAGCGTTCAGAACAGATGAGCCAATTGGGGCAAAGGTTGGTCTTTACCTCGTGGGATGACGGAACTTGATGTTCCACGACCCATCCTCATGGACGTCAACCGAATTAGAGATTATATCAATATCATTCGCGTCGTCACCCAGAATATTGGAGAGGACCGCGCGGATATTGGGTTCCATACCACTGCCGCGGTGGAGGCGCGGCTTATATTAGCACCTGAAGAATGGGCACGGATAATCACACCTTTCCCATACCTCGAAACAATGATCACTGGTATATCCTGAGACTTGCAATATTGGTAGAAGTCCTTGAAGCCAGAATCAAGCGTGATATCTGTAGGATCATCCTTTGAAAACACCAATTCGTTGAGATATGCAGGCGGAGAATGCGTACTTTCTTTAAGCGCTTTTTTGCACTCTTCGAACTTATGCCCATTCTTGTTAACGCTCTCCAACATCTCCCGAAAGGCATCTCTGCACGGCAAATGCCCGAACGAACGACATGCGTGAGTGGCCAGCGGACGGCGCTGCGCTCTGCACGGATCATGACAATGCTACTGCTGCGTACCGGAATGTTACGCGGCCGGAGAGGATTTCTAGATTTCCCGCTCGCCTCTTTTCTTTCCCATAGCCAAGAAAATCTGTCATGTCTGCGCCATGTAGTTCGAATCAGATGTTTCAAGGATGTCAACACAAAAGAGCTCACAGTCGTTCGAGTCATAGGTCGTGATGGTGCCATCCCTATGATCGGTGCGCAGTCCAGGGAAGTTGGACAAAGGAGATGGTAATGAGGGACAAAAGCTTACCAGTCCGTCAAAACTACGAATTTCTTATCCTTGTGGACGGGTGGGTAAGGAAGGGAGCTTTCAGGTGCGGTATCATCATTCGACATCGTGATTCGATTATCTGATTCAGAAAGGAGATATACTGCAGTAGGAATTGTGCGACGTTGTTGTCTATGGCAAAGAGTGGGGGAACAGATAAGAATAATTCCCTTTTCTTTTCTTTTTTTTTTTTTTTGGAAATTTGAAAGCGCCTAGATAAGAATGATTTCCTTTGTTGACCGTGACTCGATGCTTATCTAATGACAGTTAATGCCCACCTCCAAGTGTCGAACACAACTTAATATCTACTGGTAGCTATCCTGTACCTTCCCTACATTCAATCCGAATGACTATGCAGCTCGTCATCACGACGATCATCGCGGAGAATGTGTTTTCGGAGATCACCGGCGCGGACGCAGATGAAAAGATGTGGGTATTTTCGAGGTACTGTACGTCTGATGGGTGGTGAAAATCAGATTGCACCATGTCTTGTGACAAAGGGCCCATACTACTTCTCTTCCTCTTGCGCGCAACTTCATTGCTATACTCAGGCCCGATATTCCGCTCGACTTCAGGCGGCTCGAATCCCGAAGTCGGTCAAAAGGGACAACGCAATCCGTGTCACTCCGTGAGCATTGTAGAGCGGGTGTTTGGCCATAGTTGACAAAGTCCCCATCCCTTGGACTCGCCGAAGAAGAGCACTGCAGGCCTCGCACCGAATCCCGAAGAAATCTGACAGCCTGTCAAGCTTGTATCATATGGAGATTGGGCTACAAGAGGGGAATGCGGACCGCTGGGGCGAAAGACGTCACATAGGTTGTTGCTACTCAGAGAGAATAAAAAGAATAGAAATAAAGAAGGACTTAGGCATACTTCATTGTTCACTGAGAACCTTGGGTTGTCGTTACTCAGAATATACTATGAGTAGGGTGTTCACATCTCAGCTAGCGATCCACGGCCACGTTGGGCGGTCTAGAACAAGATCCTGGGCGCTCAGGGGCGAAATGGCCCGAGAGCAGGCACATCCCCGTAACTTAGATCATGTCCTGGCAACGCAAGACAAGGTGGTGGCCGAGGGCGATCAACGGATCGGAATAAGGGCCGGGTCCGAGTCAGTGTCGATTCAAGGAAGTTCACATCGGTGTTGTGCGAAAGGTAACATGATTACATTCCATCGCCACGAGGACCGCATCGCCGCCTTACTACGCAAGGAATACGAAAAACATGGCATTTTGAAGTGATGTGTGAACTGTACATCAGAACATCAACGAATCAACCGAGCATCCGATAGCCAAATCCGTGGCGCCTATTCATGACAAGCGATGTTGTTCGGAAGGTTCGGTACGTGCATCCGTGCCGAAAGGTCAAAAATGGTGAAGCAATTGCCTCATTGTCGGTCCAGATACACATGCTGAGTCGCACTGACCTCGCAACCGTGGATTAGTCAAACCAGAAGGTCTTACGAGGGGAACCACTGGCCAGTTCGAAACGGCGAGAGGTGTCAGTGTTACGATAGCGAGAGACGAGCTGCGCTTGCAAGTAGTACGTCCATCCGATAGAGATAAGTAATATTTAGCAAGTTGTCTGTCAAGACGACGCATCACCAGAATTAGCTGCGATGCTAGCATCGCCACAAGGAACGGCTCGGAACTCCGGGTAGGGGTGCACATTCAAGTTGGCTCAGTCGCATGCCGATTGGACAAAGACAAGCTCGCTTGCCCTGAACCAAGAACGTTAGACGAAGACAAGCTTGCTGCCCTGAACCAAGAATGGTCTTCCCCTGCTGCCGAGATGCTCGTCATGTTTCGATGGAAAAGTTGTGTGCTTCGGACCGGAATGCAAAGGAACCAAACTGAAATACTATTTCCGGTCTACCTACGGGACGCAAAACGCCGTGAGTGAAGTGGGGGCCCCATCAACATGTCCATGTCGGGGGTTTACATAACATACTCGTGTTACAGTATTTGAATACGCCTGATTGACGCCTTTTCAGGAGGTGATTCTTGGACAAAGAGAGTCGCGAAGGAACTAATGCACTAAGCTGACACGTGGTTACGCAAAAAGTAGTCGGCCGGCCCGGGGTCAGAGATCCACGTGCTTCCTACTCTTCGACACCTCCCGCCACAAATATAATATTAATGTTGAATCCACTTCTCTATACGCCGCGCCGCTCCGTTCCTATTTACGGCTACGAAGCCCCACACTCTCATTGCAAGAGGACGCAACATCTCTCACCGAATGCGGGATGTTTGATAAGACTCAGATCAACATTCTTTGTCCGTGGTCGCACTACTGTAGTCGGAAAAGAGCGACCACAGAATTTGACCCTTGTCATAGATTGCGCCGAGGCTTGATATATATCTAAGTCTAGCCTCGTAACATTGTTGATGGTGGTGGCTGGACGATCCAGGAATTTGCCGGCAACGCTCCACTGTTTCCTCCTGCTCGGAGGATTTTCGAAGTTTCAATTCAATCAGCTCCCAACAATCTACCACACGTTTCGGAGTTCCACATATCGGATCCATCTTTCGAAGGACATCTAGGTCCCATCGCAGAGTACTGTGTATTAGAACGGTGGTATTGATTGACAAAGGGAGGTGATAATGTCGACATTGGGTCCGGACCGATGACCGGGATGTCAGTACATGTCAGTCGCACGCTGCTGGGAGGAATCGCTTACGTATCGTGATCCTAAGTTCCGTGACGCGACCGAGTGCTAGGCCTTCGCTCCGGAGGTCCAGCCCAGCGGAAGGACTGTGGGAGGGGAAGATATACATCCCAAGACGCGAATTCATTGTGTGACTTGATCCGCCGACCATGAGAGCGCGGCTTGTGAGTCGCTACCTGTCTCTGTGATAGCTAACAGAAGACAGTCACCGTTTTTTTAATCCACCGGCTACAACCACCGCAGGGCGTTTGACTCGGGAAGAGGCCGCATCAGTATGCCGCGGCCAGAATGATGCCTCTTAAGCGCCCATACAATATTCACCCAGGTACCCGCATCTAGGCCAACCCCCCCCCCCCCCCATCTCATTGTTGCCGATCTTTCTACAAGTACATTGTGCTCAGGGCTGCCCAAGGACCCCACTTGGTTTATGGACAGTGTCGTTTTCTGAAGTGGCAACGAGCAAGCAGAGGTTGCCTGAACCTCTATTGTTAACGGGGACAAAATGCGATCGACCCGATCTCCAAAAACTGGATATGAAAACTATGACGCAATGCGCAACGGATGCACGGTAACCTCGGAGGAAATGGAAAATGGTGAGGGGCAAATTAATCAGGTACACGTATATCTTGCACCTCGAGTTCCGTACCATAATCGTGATCGCGAGGCGCTTAGGACCGGCGCGAGTTGCGGACGAAATCGTATAGACCCTGAATACCTTTTTTTCAATCAGCACTTACCATCACGAAGACCTACTTGAATGGAGATCAGCGTAAATCAGCACCCGGTCCTATGAGGGACCGGGGGTGATTGCAATTAATGCGAGCATACGCGAACCGGACAATGCCCGAGACCTCGCAATTCAACGGAACGTGAGACTGCAACGACATCCAGGCGCTGAGGGTTGGATACTTAGGCCTTAGGCCCCGATCGAAAATAAGATAATTGAGTGTGTCGGAGCAATATCGGGGCCGGACATCGTTTCATATTGGAAAACCACGCTACATCGCAGTCCGGAAGATACTGCCTGGTCACAGAAATCGTGCGGGCGTCTGCAAGCTGAATCATATGATCATATTGAGTTTTGTGTCGGTTGCATCGCCATCTCGTAACAAACTACTACATGGTACTAAGGTAGTACGTTCTTCACTGTTGTCAGCAAATCTTTGTCAACCAAGTATTTCTTTCCCCATGATAGATCGAATGAGCGAACCGGGGCGTAGGGGTGAGAGTGCCGATGCCACACCCCCAAAAAAACACTGATGTCATTTAAACCTCATCGAGGTAGCCTTGTACGATGAGGTGTTCGATATCGGTCCGACGGACCATGAACCGTTGTCCCTTCCTGAAATCAATGGTGCCGAGCTCCGTCTCTATTACACCACAGTCTCGCACGACACGCACGAGTGCGTGAAGATCGCGCGGGGGATGGGTGATCGAGGCGGCGATGTCAAGCTCGGCTGAGAAATCGCCGCGAAAGTCCATGGCGGATGCATTGTATTCGCGCAAGAAATCGACTTCATGCGGTGACATGCGTGAGCGCAACTCGTTATCTGCGAGCAGGGCGGGCAGGGCTGCGCCAAGCGCCCAGTACATGTCTTTAAGGCGGTCCAGGCGATGTGCGTGGTAGGCAAGCAGACAGCGTTTGTTACGCAGGACGGCGGTCTGGTAGAGTAGGAGGGCGGGTGCGTCTGTTGCTGTCAGAGCTGCGGAGTCGGCTTGGGCGGTGATGGCGCTACTGATGAGGTCTTCTAGGTTGCGCTGTTCTCGGATGACGGTTCGCACGAGAGTGTCATTATATTTTAGAAGAGTGTCGGTGAGTGTCGACCTGCGAGATTCCTGCACGAGTTGTGTGGCCAAGTCGCCATATTGGCGTGAGTCAGCAGAGGCCATGGGCAAGTAGCGCCGGCTGTCGACCCCAACGTCTCAACTCACATCACCCTCTCAAGACTTTAATTTCTTTCTTTAACGTGTCACAAATACCAGTGAGCTTCATTCGACGTCAACACATCATAGCCGATTAAATTCTCAGGAGCGCCGTGTCCAATCTCAGGGAATACGGCCAACTTGCTGTCCATCCGGCGGTCACTACAGTATTTCCCTTTCATTGAGTCAACAACATCAATCAGCGTCAACCTCAATCAGCGTCCGTCGATCCGAACAGAACGGAATGCAAAGAAGTGTTCCGTGATGTTTGCATGTACACATCACGTCTAGATCGTGTCGGTAATTGCCAGAGAAAATTCATTTGGCCGCTCTCGCTTGTTTCTAAACTCCTCCATCCTCCACATGGCATTATTCAAGTTATGAACAGATGACTCGGAGTTTACTGCAACTACTCGGACCCTCTTTCGCAGCTCCCATGGGCCATCCTCAGTGAGATCGCGTACCAAACTTTTGGTCCTGTATACTTGCCTGAACAGTATTCGGCTAACGGCTCTACGCGAGGCCCGGAGTGTGCGGTGGTACCGGTATTGTATCGTACGTGTTTCTCTTGACGATATGCTTATGCAGGAACCCAGACATCAATGACTCTTCCACCGGTTACTACCCCCTTTTCGCGCTGCAGTTACGTTTAACACTGCAGGAAAAGCCTCGCTCACCGTCACTTACACGGGTCACAACTCGCCCAATGGCTGGGCCCTTCCTTGGTGCGATACCCCGATCTTTAAGGCTTCAACCCTATGCTCACCCTACGCCCAACCCCTTACCAGATTTGCAGCTCTGACCCCGGACGACTCGAGACGCCCCACCATCTACAAGGTCGGCACACGTACGAGACACAGCTCGGCATGAACATCTCTGGGCTTTCACAGACGCCCCGCGCGGTGAGGACAGGAAGCGACCATCCTTGAAAATTGGTTTGACCCTATAACCCGTCGAAGCAATGACTCTCACAGTCCTGCCAGGGGTCCGAGCCTAACTACAAGTAGTGCGGCGACCTGATTACCTGGTATCGCCACAGCCGGGAGATCGGCCCACCCGACTAAACTACTAGGTCCATATTCGAGCTCTGTAGACGCAGCCGGCGAAGCCGTGCTCACAGCGGTCTCCAGCCCTTTGTGCAACACCCCCAGGGATCACATGGAGGTCGCAAGGCCGACAATTATCTCCACGGACATGCATATCACAAGTGATTGCTTCAAAGAGAGACTTGCGCAACCACCACACTTACTTACTCAGGACTTTCCCTGCTCTTTTCAGTATATAGGATACTCAAATGTCGTGTTTACGATTGAATATCAATAGGTAGAGTAACAGCAGTTAAGGGGTTTTCAAACCCTTTCAACGTCCGAAGTTCCATCGGTTGTAGTTGTACGTCGTTCATCATTTGGATTCAAGTTAATGACGGCTCCCTGAGGGTAAGAGGGTCCGGGGCAGGAATGAGAGCACAGAGGCAGAGCGAGCTCGGCCGTTCCCGCGCAATGGGAATCGGATGGCTGGGGAGCCTGTTACAGCCCTGCAAGAACGAAAGAGGGAAGGGTCTGGATGCGACCGAGGAGTTGTGAGGGTCACTTCGAGTATGACAATGGCTGGTCAACTTGAAGGTCTCACCGCTGGTCCACGTCCTGCAGTCATACCTTTTTGGTCAAAACCGGATAATCAGCTCCGTCGGAAACATGAAAGTTTCCACTTCTTATTTTCTGAGCCTTAGTAGCTTAATACTTTGCGGTTCCCCGATCAAACAGGGTGGAAAAAGAACCACTTGGGTCTTAGTACAACTTATACGCACGGACATCAATATCGAGATGGTTGGCCTAAAGGCAGTGAGTAACACAATAATATTTGAAACGCTCAACAAGACTATCACGGGCAGCGCATGACGGTCCATCTTATCATCTTTTTCTGGAGTATCATGTACAACTAATTTGACTTGTATGGTCTTGGTCTCGAAGTACTAGTACGCGAGATGAGTCTCAACCCAAGCAAGGATAGAGAGTATCTAAGACATCAAATATGGTGAGCCTTTTTGCCGGAAACTACACCGGAAACTGCTATGGTAACCCCCCGATCTAGACAGTCGAGGGAGGATGCGGTGATTATGGGTGTGATGGGTATGCTAGCAGCAGTCGCAACTTTGCGTACCAACGTACCAGGACTTGTACAAGGACTACTCGGTTCCGGACCAGCAGGTGGGCAGATACAGAAAAACGTATGCGTGATATCCAGAGGGTATGGTGGTGCCATGTTAGAGATAGAACTGAGGGAACCGTCACGGAAGCGCGAGGGCGACAATAAATGCAGCAAAGATGAGCTCTTCATAAAATATATGCAAATACATCTGGTATTACATCACGAACTACGTAGTGTCACGGCTTGACGTCTACCCTAAAACGCTCCGACGGCTTGAATTGATGGACATTGATTAGCCTCTCAACCTCCTCAATTACTCTTCCCGACTTCGAAAGTGCATTCTTCCGTGTCGCGAATGACCGTATCTCTTCGTGCACTTTCTGTAACGGATGCTCGAAGTCTTGCTTGTAAGCATCCAGCGCAAGTTTGAAAAGCCTTTCGTTCACTGGAGAACGTGATCCAGATACTTGCGTGCGTGCTTGCATAAGGAAGTAAACTCTTTGCATTACAATGGTTAGATCGACAATGTAACCCATCATGCCCCGCAGAACATTCGGTCTACAAAGATAGTCATTTTAGTCCATTATCGTGTATCGTACGCGCTCTATACTAACCCACCCTCCAATAGATCTTGCTGAAGCCTAGATATCTCTTTGGTTGTTGAGGTGAGAGTGACCTATATCATTAGCCAACAGATTGCGTAAAATGCCTGCGACGTGTGCACACCTTTGGATCATAAATGCCCCAGACTCTTACAGGGTGTGAGGTCGTGAAAATGTGCAAAAGGCGGTGGACATACTGTACAATATCCGAGTGAACCACTTCAAACCAGGTTGCCAGTGATTTCCCACCATGATTGAGACCCGTCGACAAACCCCACCTACTCGGATACCCTTGGGCTTGATAAATAATGGGACAGAAATCTATTCGAAGCCTTACTTTGCTTTCCGACACTATAAAAACGTCAGCAACAATCGCTTGGTATCGCAGGTCGAAGGAGCTGGAACGGACTCGATTGAAGCCTTAATCTTGAGTATCACGTTTTGCTGCTGAGTGATAGCCCAAAGAAGCTTTAACGAGTTATTGATGCGCTGTTGTGTCACATCCACTAACTCGTCAAGAGTGTCAGAAAACTCAGGTTTTACTGTTTTCAAGATCAACCAATTCGATCTTGCACTCAGAACGAAAGGCAAATTGCGCAGACCTGATACCTTCACCCACGGAATACCCAACGTCTCCTGAAAAGGTGTAATCATCTCACAAAGCTCCTTTTCGGCGAGCGATAACACATGCGGGTCGATTTGGGATGCCGAAGTTCCTGTATTCAAGCCCAAATCCGGGTCGTCTTCCTTGTCGAGATTTTCGATCTCCTTCTCAATATCCCCGTAAAAGTCCTCCTCATCCGGAGGCTTGAAGCTTTCGACCAATAAATCGTACTTGGTAAATACAGCCACGATCGGAACTGGACGGGATCGTTATTTTTGATAGTGGGAACGAGTTTGTGCATGAACAAACCGGTGTAGTCCTTTATCTGAAGAATCTCCTCCTCACCAACTTCGAACAAACTTCCGCCATATGTGGGCACTGCGGAACACAGCCTGACCAAATGCTATCAATAGCCCAGTACAAGATGAACCAAAATCGAACCAAATTGCGTGAAGTCTATCTTTGAGATTTGTCCTTTTGCTGCGCGTCTCTATAAATTTCTTGACGATGTTGAAATTATTGCCACTTCCATGACAGAAACCTTGGGAATCGTGAAGAATGAGGCGAGGATTCTGCGGAGAGGTGATCTCTTTCTCGATATTTGAGACGCCGGCTTTGCGACCATGTTCCACAGTCTGCAGTTCGAAAGTCGGTAGATTAGCAATAATATCGTACACTTGAAGGTTGAAATCTACCGTGAGGTCAGCCTTTAAGATTGCATTGATGAGATTGGATTTGCCGACACCAGTCTACGAGCAATAAAGTCTCCCGAGATTGATGGCCAGGATAACATGATACCCACCCTCCCAAGGATCAGGATGCGGAATCTAAGGTCTTCTGAGTAGATAGAACATGTATACGATGCAACTGGTGTACTTCGGGCACGCCTGAAAGATATTATCAACGGCTGACTTGAGTTCATGTTCAAAGTCCAGGTCACGTGGCCAGTCGGGCTGTTTCTCTGCTGGAATGGATGGCATGGACGGGGAAGGGGAAGGGGAATGAGAGGTTATCCGGTTATGTCGTGGATGAGGGGCTTTTTGCGGACAGGGTGATGGGACGAGCGGCTACCTGTCAGTCACGGACCTCCTCCACGTTTCCTCAGTACCCTACCTCGTTACCTCGACTCCTTTGTTTGAATTGTTTCGTTAGACTTAGACTCATCGTCATCGTTGTTTATCCCGAGAGCGATTGGTAGCGTGTCCTGATTATAGGTAGGTCGGTCGACGGAATGCGGTCCAGACCAAGTCACCAAAGCTGCACTTATAATCAATTTAGGTTATAACTGCCATTTTAAGCGAATATATATTGCAATACATTAATATTTTTACTCAATTATTGTAAGAATAAGTACCTCACACGTGACTATAACCACCTCCATGGATCAGCACACCGAAGTGGATCACAATGACATTGTCACGGGCAGCAGAGGAAAGATTTTGTGCCTCTTTGAACTGTAGTTCGACAAGACAATTGTCCGGATGCTCGTCAAAAAATTATCGAGGAATTGCGCGATCTTTTCCATGACTTTCCAAAAGGCCACCTGAGTTCACGAAGCCACCAAGAAGCTTAGTTCGTCCGAATGGATATTGGAGATGATCAGTAGGCACTTGTCCTTCGAATGGGATATTCTACGCAAGACTATCATGATTAATATAATTTACCCCTATCTGCCTGGCGAGTTACGGCACTGGGTGGTATTTAAGAGTCACAGCTACAACCGTCTTGCGTGCTACTCATTACCGGTTTGATTGTCGCGAACGTGATGGCACTCAAACGGGCCAAACCAGCTTCCACGGTCGGCAAGGCCTCGGGTCACCAGTTTCACCTGGTACGGCCTCGAAGGCACCAGCAAGAACAACTGAGGGCTCCAATGCTGCAAAGAAGACCCCCAAGACGGCAACCGTGACACTGGCAGCCGCTGGCAATGATTCCAAGAAGAAGCGCCCCAAGGTCCGCGAGGAGACATACTCTTCTTACATTGATAAAGGTGTGGTAATGTAAACTTCGAGTTCGTTCAATCTAATTACAGAAAGTAAGTGACATTCAAGCTGCAAGGGCAAGCAACGCGACACCCAAAACGATGGCACGCACAAAGGGCGACACGGAATGCCCTGTTAGACTCCATTTTTCGTCAGATCGTCCTCCACGTCAAGGTCAAGACAGGTGCGCCCTCCGACAGCATAAATGGCGACGTACGCAACGTCCTGGCAACTGCAATTATCCAGACAACAGCGGTACTGTAAGGCGTTCTACACTGGCACTACTTTCTCCGCCAACGCTGATCTCTCGATAAACTCTGTCCGTTAGTGCATCATGCTGGTGCCCGTGCTGCGCACAATATGACTATGCTCACGGTGTCGGGGCGTTTGGAGTGAGTATTCCCTTCTTCCTCCATTCTAAACGACTTCAGCTGAACAAGTTTCTACAAACACGAGAGCGCGGTGCTCTGTTCATTATTGTAATGCATCGTACGACACTACGACAGTCCGTTGGGTGACAGTCCAGCTCTCACTTACCTATGAAGACGTGGTCGAGACACGGGACCGTCTCCTCCAAGAGTCTGTTGGATTCTATGACCTGACTATGCAGATTCAAGTTATTGTCTCCCCTCGATAACCTTGCCATGTCACCGCCATGTGGTGACGAAAGATTGCTGTACCCAATGTTGTGCATCTGGCACATCTCCGCGAGATCGATCTCGCAAAGGCAGCAGCATTGAGGATATATTACCCCGTGTTGGTTGACGAAATACGGTAAGCCCAGCTCAGCGGCCTTTCACCCTTCCCATTGGCATGTAGTCTGACTGCAGACACGCTCAACGGCTCAAAGTCACCTCCTTATCGACCATCGTCTCTCCAAACCCAGAGGGCGCCTCATTCGTCGAAGAAAAAGAAAAGAAAGGATTTTTCCGTCGACTTTCGCAAATTCAAAATCGTATGGTGATCACACAAAAACAAAGGGTATTGATGATCAGGACCTCTCATCTTCTCATTTGGGCCTTTCTTGCGACACCTCTTGTAATGTCCCCTCTATCATTATATCCTCCAGTTTTCTTTGAATGTATGTTGCTTTGTGCATTGACATTTCCCACATGCTCTCCCATCGTTCTTCCAACTAATACGGTGTAATTCTGCTTTCAACTAGTATTACTGTACAGAACAAACAACTTGAAGACAATGTCACAACTAATTCGGAGTATTCGTCCTGGCTAGTGCCATGAACCGCTCCGATGGCTTGAATCGATGGTCATTGATCAGCCTCTCAACCTCTTTTATTACCATTTCCGACTTGAAAATCGCTTTCTTCATCGTTACGAAAGAGGATATCTCATCGTGAACTTTCTGTAACGAATGCTCGGTATCTTGCTTGTATGCGTCCAGAGCAACTTTGAAAAGCTTTTCGTTCACAGGAGGATGAGATCCAGATCCTTCCGTGCGTGCTTGCATAAGGAAGAAAAGACTCTGCATCACGATGGTAAAATCGACAATGTAACCCATCATACCCCGCAAAACATTTGGCCTATAAAGTCACGTTAGTTCATTAATCTGTCCACAGTGCATGCTACATATATAAACATAACATACGTTACGGAGACTACGTTGTATACCCATGTCGCAAACACGAGGCCGGCAGCGATGGGTAGGGCGACTGGGGCAGCGGGAGGAACCATGGCTAGCATGACCCACTTTATATCAGATCCGCCCCCAGGAAGAGCTTGACGAAAGCGTACCAGACAGGCCAGTTGCGACAGCGGGTATTGCACCAACGCGTCTAGTCAAATTTCAGCACAGGCACCAAGAGTCGCATTGAATGTCGTACATGTTCCGTACCAGTGACCTACCCCCTACATCAACTAGATCTTGCTGGAGCTCAGACATATCTTTCGCCGCTGAGGTAAAAACCTAAATCATTAATTAGCGGACCAGATAAACTGCTGGCCACATATGCACACATTCATAGGATCGTACATGCCCCAGATTCTTCAATTAGACGTGAGATTGCGAAAATGTACGAAAAGCGGAGGATATACGTTACGATGTCCTTGTGTATCACTTTAAACCACTTTTCTAACGATTTTCCACCACTGGCAAGCTTGAGACTTGTCGACAAACCCCGCCAGTATCCTTGGACTTGATGAATACAAAGCCAGAAATATACCTTGAACCTTACTTTTCTTGCCAACGCTATACATATATCAGTACAATCGTTAGCAGCACCACAAAATGATGGAACTTGAACGGACTCGATCGAAGCCTTAATTTTGGGTGCCACGCTTTGCTGCTGAGTGATAGCCCAAAGAAGCTCTAGCGAGTTATTGATGCGCTGTTTTGTCACGTCCACTAAATCGTCAAGAGTGTCAGAAAACTCAGGTTTTACTGTTTTCAAAACCAATCAATTCGATCGTGCACTCAGAACTGAAGGCAAAATGTCCTGACCTGATACCTTCACCCACGGAACATCACCCAACTTCTCCTCAAATGGTGCAATCATCTCACAAAGCTTATTTTCCGCCAGTGATAACACATGTGGGTCGATTTGGGATGCCGAAGTTCCTGTATTCAAGCCCAAATCCGGGTCGTCTTCCTTGTCGAGATTTTCGATCTCCTTCTCAATATCCCCGTAAAAATCCTCTTCATCCGGGGGCTTAAAGCTTTCGACCAACACATCGTACTTGGTGAATACAGCCACGATCGGAACTGGACGGTATTTGTTATATTTAATAGATGGGGAACGAGTTTGTGCATGAACAAACCGGTGTAGTCCTTCATCTGAAGGATCTCCTCCTCACCAACTTCGAGCAAACTTCCGCCGTATGTGGGCACTGCGGAACACAGCCTGACCAAATGCTATCAATAGCCCCAGTACAAAATGAACCGAAGAGACTATCGAACCAAATTGCGTGAAGTCTATCTTTGAGGTTTTTCGTTTGGCTGCGTGTCTTTATAAAGTCCTTGACGATATTGAAATTATCGCCACTTCCATGACAGAAACCCTGGGAGTCGTGCAGGATGAGGCGAGGATTCTGCGGAGAGGTGATCTCCTTCCCGATATTTGAGACGCCGGCTTTGCGACCGTGCTCCACAATCTACACTTCGAAGTCAGTAGATTACCGATGACGTTGAGCATATGAATGTTCCAATCTACCGCGAAGTTAGTCCCAAAGATTGCATTGATGAGATTGGATTTGCCGACACCAGACTACGAATGAATAGAGTCAGAAATTGATGGTCAGGATGAAATGATACTGACCCTTCCAAGAATTAGGATGCGGAACCTAAGATCTTGTAAGCAGATAGAACGTTTCTACGATTGAAACCGATATACTTGGGGTATGCCTGAAGCATACTATCAACGGCTGACTTGAGCTCATGTTCGAAGTTTACTAGGTCACTCTGCCACTCAGGTTGTTCCTCTACCGCCAGTGTTGGAGTGGACGACTGCTGTGACGGTGGCATTGATGGGGAAGGGGAATGGGAAGTTATCTCGCACACGAGGAGCCCTTATTCGCACGAGGTTCATATTCAGGCGCAATCAGGGATCCCCATCTTGGCTGAGTGGCGCTCTTATCAATGATCCAGATTACAGCCGTTGCTCGTGTCTAACCGACGTGTCAGTACTGTACCATCAGCCCTTTCCTCATTAGTTCGACTTCTCTACTTTGCGGACCTCCGGAACATACTAGTCGTCTCACCCGAGATCCATAGGCGATTATACACTCGGTTTCGAGACTAAGACCGCACGAGTCTCAATTCAACCCTAACTTACCACCCCTCCACCAGGGCCCTCCACCAAAGGCAAGGAGACCGTAAGCGAAGAGACATGGGTACACCGTTCAGTTGAAACTGTCCGTCCGCCTTCATCGTTGTTCCCTCGGGCCCCAGACTCTCCACCACGAAGACGGCGCATGAGGATAGTTACAACGATAAATAAGGGAGGGATCTTTCACGAACAGCCCACCCACGTCATCGCCACCATCTACAGTACTGCCCGCGGAGGCTAGGCGACTATTCCCGCCACGGAACACAATCTGATGACCCGCTGGGCCATCTTCCGATATGTCAGTTGTCTTTTTAACGACTCTTTTACTGTAACTCATGAATCACTTTCTCGTTTAACCGACTTCGACTCCCACAGAATCTATTGTCTTTTGCTACTCGTCATATCACCACCTTTCCGAATCGGAGGTGATAATGTGTAAAGCAAAGCAGCAATTTATTATAGAATAACATATACACAGAAAAACGTTCCCACTAGCGAAGTTACGCGCCAGTCGAGAGTACGAGACGTTTAGCAGGATATAGTAACAAGGGAAAGGACGAGTCCAGGAGGACGGGGTATTATTAGCGAGCAAGCTAGGGCCAAAGCAAGAAGTGCATGGACCGAAAATATAGTGAGTTAAATATGTGTCAAAAAAAGCTACAGCGGAGTGGAGAACGAGACGTTAGGAGAGGTCAAGAGGGATATAAGGCTACACGATTTGAGAAATATACCGAGACGAGACATTTTTAGAAAAGATACAAAAATCATTGCTGTGGTTGAAGAAATGAAATTGATCGTCCGCCATGACTTGGTGTTGAGGAATCCTGCTTATCAAAAAGTTCGTCATGCGTAGACAAGGCGGTTGAGAAGGAAACATTTGCGGTCAGAAACGACGATCCGACGGTATCTAATGCATAGGTGTGGTACGAGGCTTGCTCATTTCAGATTTCGTTAATGATATCGTTGAAGGCGAAACTAGTGTCCACAGGGACAGCGATAGGCGCTGCAATGGGTAGGTGCGCCTGTTGTTGCTGCTGGTGCTGGTGCTCTTGGAGTGCATTGGCGAACATCTGCTCGGAAATGTCAAACGAGAGCGGGGGCATCTCGGGCACGACATAAGACAGGCCCATGTCCAGAGGGATGTTGAAGTTCGCAAGCCCCTGACTGTACGCGGCCATGTCGACGTCAAGGTTCGCCATGGTGCTCTTCGTCTGCACCTGCGGAGCCACAGTCCCCAAAACGCGATGTGGCTGTGACTGAGCATGGAGATGCGATGCATGCAAAGGCAGGGAGAAGTCAGAGGGCGCGGGTGAACCTGAGTAAGTCGACGCAGGAACGGGCGAATTCGCGTGGGAGATTTGGGCAAAAGCGTTCGTGGGAGCTAATGATACATATGCGTTCTGCGAGTCCACAGATGCGACGTTCTCGAGAGGTGAGATAAACATTTCCTGCGGTGATCCACCTCCCGGAAGGGAGCCGAACATCGAACCGAAGTCCTAAGAAATTTATCATAAGCCGTCAATGTATACGACAGAGAACGATATAAAACACACAAAAGACGCGTCCGACTGTGAACTTGTGGCCGGGAAAGCATTGTCAAGGTAAGCGCCGTTGAACAGAGACGCATTGATCTCGGGCATGGGGGATGGGTCGCGAGGAAGGGCAAAAGGCCCAGTCCAAGAACGGTATAGGGAGGGTCCTGCACTTGACGGACGGCGGGGTAAGGTGTACCGAGGAGGGATCATTTGCTGAGGAGAATGGGGACGCGAAGGCTCTACGAAGGGCAAAGCAGGGATGGCGATAGGGAAGGAGTTTGGCAGAGGAACAGAAGAAGGGCGACGAGGGACGTTGATGGGGGTGGCGGAACGCATACGATCAAGGCGCTCGACGGCGGCGGCGAGCTCCTCGCCCTTCATTCCTTCGAGAAGTAGTTGGGCAACGTCTTCACAGCGCCTCTCATCCTCCGCCGGGATGAGCGTCTTTGGCTTCTTCTCCTTGCTCTTATTGTGCACCGGGCGAAAACGATAGTTGGGGTACATCTGCTTGTGTTCAGCCTTTGCATGTTTTGCTTTGATCTCCCAGACACGCTTCTCCTCCAGAGGAAGAGCGCGCCAGCAGTTGCCTAATGAATATAATGTGGGAATGAGCGGGAAGGGACATCACATCAAAACGATCTGATGTTGGAAACTTGACCAATGATCTTGGAAAGTGATCCGTGATTGGTTTCAATAGATCCAGGCACATGCTTTTGTCGGACAAAGTCGGCACGGAAGAGCATGAAAGCATTGGGTGGACGCGGAATATAACCCTGAGAGCGACGCTTGCCTGGGGGGCAGCGTTTGCGAGACGGGGGAGCTGGAACCGAGGCGGGAGGGAAAAGAGAGAGAGTGGGGGACGAAGGATCCGAGTCTAACGAGTCATTCTCCGGTTCAACGAAGGTGACGGGAGTAACGTTTGGAGCAAAAGTAACGCCTTTGGGTGACGCCTGGCCGATACCATAATTACCATGCTTGAGGGGATTTATGGAGACTGTGAGGGGAAAAAGTGAGAAAAGAGTGAAAGATGGCCGAAGAGGGTTAAGACTAACGAAGGGCGAGAGAGGAGCGTCTACGACGTGAGGTGCGAACGGCTGGCATGGCTGAGAGGTCATGAGGTCAGGCGAGTACGAGAGAGGAGGGAGTGTATGCGGTACCTAATTGAGCGAAACAAAAGGGTGGCAAGGAGGGAGGGAAGGGAATGAGAAAACAGGGCGAGTCTCCTTATTGTTCTCTTGTCTTATAACACGCCCTTGCTCGCCTATTCGCCTTTACGTCCTCCTTGTCCTTCCTCCCTCATTTCACCTCTCCCACCTTCCTCTCTCCCCCCTTCCTCTCTACCTCTTCTATTCCTCTCCCATCTGACCCTACGTCGTCCCCTCCACCTCATTTCCCCCCTCCTCGAGCACGCACAGAGACAGAAGACTGCACTAGCCCGGGCCACCGACGCCGAGTTGTGCCTTGCTCACCTTCCTCATTCGGACGTTAGTTTGTTCCTTTGTCTCCTTCCTGTCTCTCTTCTTTTTCCATCAGAACAACACCTCCCTTTACGTCCAATCGTCTCTTCGATTCCTCCCGTCCCATGCACCTTCACCGCGGTCTCTCTGTTCGTCCACCACACATCTGGTCCACCCCTTACTTCCATAAACAGTCTTTTCTCAAAGCTTCCTCGCTTAACCGTTCGCGTTCGGCATTCCCCATCCCCCCTTTTTTTGGTGGCGGTTGGATGACCAGACGTCTTGGTGACGTCTTGTGCTTTGGCCGCTTTACCCTCTTATCCCACGGGTTTTCAGCGCCTGGGCTTCGCCCTCCCACGCTCAATTTTCTCTTTTGCGAAGTTGCTTGACATGACTTGAGAAACGCCTCGTAGGGCGCGGATCACCTTTGTACTATACATTTCTCGACGTACGTCGTACTGTAGTAATTTCCAAAGTAACTTTTTATTCCAAAGCAGGTCCGCTAGCTTAAAACCTTACGCGGCCTTACGGCGGGTGTCATTTTACCTCGTCTTTGGCTCCATACTTCCTTCGTTGCCCCTCTCCGATCCTTTCGTCTTCGTTCTTTCCCTTTCGACACAAGGTCCGTTGTTGTGGGGGGGATTCTGCTCAAGCGACTTGACGACGCCACTGGCATAGCAGGATTGCGATATGCCTATAATATTCTCTCCCTCGCTCTGACTCTCTTCAGTCTCGGTCTGTCTTTGTCTAAGCAAAGTCTCAATAAATTTCACGCACTTATGGATACATCATCCTTCCCGGAGGAGTCTGAAGTTATACTGTATTAATTGTAAGTCTGTGCTAGATTGTTATAGTAAACGCCCGAGTCCCTGGCTGTTTGCTTTACTTGTTGTATTTCCTTGTCCTTGTCCGGCGATCTGGAAGACATCAAAACATACATGTACAGTCCCATCCATCAGTAACCTTGACATCGGACAAGCCTGAGACCCTCGAACATATGATATTGTTCGATGTTGGAAGGTACACTCACCGGTAGATTCGGTCTCACATGGCACTCCCACCGTAACTGCGGCCAGTATTTGAACGGAGAAGGGTAGCTTGTTCTTTGGCCGGCACGTATGAACATGTCGCATTCTCGCCGGATGAGAAAGAGACTATGTCAGTGCCTCCATAACATTAACTTGAAGGAAGGTCGAGGCGTGCGGCAGGGATTTGAAAAAAAAAATAGTTCACGTGCTCAAGAACACATACACGACAAGGCCTCCCCGCCCCGAATGGATCTACACGGTCGCTTGAGACCAATTGATAGTACAGTAAGTTACCAGTGTGGCGAATACGCCATCGGCGTATTGTAAGCGAAAATCGCCGGAGCACACAGCAATATGAATCCAGATTACTGTAATATAGAACGTATAAAAATTGTCGCTTGTTCCCCATTTCTATTTATAATACTGCTTGCGACCCCGATAAACTCAGGACGCGGGTGACTTGACTTTGGTACGTCAGCGAGACAAGAAAAAGGCTGACTTTGATCCGAGATCACTGTACTCAGGTTGTTTCCCGTAAGTCAGCCAGGCCGCATCTACTACGTCGTGATGATGATGATCCCCGGCCTGGAAAGCAGAAATTACATGATGGGAGCTCTCCCAATCTACCCTTCCTTTCTGACAAGCGTTGATAGCGATTTTAAGTAGACCGTTACGTGTACGCTTCTGATGCTCGGATGGTTTTCATAACCAGCAAGTCTTCTGAAGCCATGATCACAGAATAAGGTGAGTGTGGGCGCCTGAGAAATGGACCGCCATCGGTGAGGTACACCTCTCTCAGACTAAGACTCAGAGTAGTGTCCTTGATGATCCTAGGGTTATAATTTACTCTCCAAGTGCTCACAGCTGTCTTGTTCTGGGCAGAGCAACTAGTGCCATGTCCTTCTAGCGAGACAAGACAACTTCGTCCCAGGAGTCGTCGTGTACCGCAGCAATCACAATCACTCGTCTCGTAATCGAAATATGGATGTCACGATACGACCGTAAAGGGAAGGAAAAAAACAAAACAGAAAGGGAAATGCCTAATCTGACATATTTGCTTGTCATTTGAGCTGATGGGGTTAAGGGAGCGCGTAGTCCATCCAGTGGTGTACATTTTACCCTTTCCCTACATTCATAACAAAACTAAAAGAAAGGAATCGAGGGAAACATAGCACTGAGGCTGTTTGAATTTGAATTTGATTGGAATCAGTCGAAAGGTGTCCCACATATTGGACACGTGCGGATTCCGCGGGAGAGCCAGCTGCCCGCGCACCGCTCATGAAACCTGTAAAAATAGTTAGGGTCTCTCATTAACGCTATAAAGAACTAAAATTGCCATGGAAACACAGAGGAAGAAAAACAACTTGGCTTACGCATGTTGGCAACGCGTGCCCAGCGCCGCTCTATCATTGTCCCGGAACTGCATCTTGCATATCACGCATCGATCCACAGTCGTTCCAAACAGAACCAGCTTGAGCTTCACACGCCCGCTGCGCGTGACCCGCCGTCGTACCACCTGGACTTGACCCAGTTGTGCCCCGTTCATGCTGTACTGCACGCCCACCACTGGTGTCGTCCCCGTCTCTGTCGCAGCCGCTGCCATCTTTTTTGTCGATGCCTGGCGCGCGGAGCCCCTGATACTCTGTACCAGAAGCATGTTCTGTTATAGTGGACGTGCGAGGGTCAGTGACGCAGTACGATGCGGAAGCAAAAGGGAGATGGCGCACCTCGCGATTGCTGCCCGTAGTACTGACGGCCACGTTCCCGTCGCCATCACTATCGTAGTCGTCACTCCGAGTTTCAAGCGCTTCGAGACTTGTAAACTCTCGCTGCATAGCGAGCGGTACAGAGGGTGAGTACGGCATCTCATACGTGCTCCCGGGGGAAGAAGGCTCAGACATGACATCGTCGTCAAGCATGGCAAGTAGCCCCGGTGGAGGTATGGGTGGCGGTATGTATCCCCCTGCTGGCTGGTTGAAGAGCGGCGGCGATGGAAGACAGATGGCACATGAAGTTTGCTTGGGCTGAGACTGCGAAGAAAAAGTGCGTTCGCTTCGCTGCTCCCCCGGTTCTACCTCTGTGTACGGGGGTAAACCCACGGGTATGTTTCTTGCGAGAAATAGGTCGAGCAAGACAGGTCGCACTGGGCAGGACAGCGAGGCGCCAGGTGGGTGAGGAAGAGGACGACCGGGGTAGTGGTGTTGATTAGAATCTGTGTCATTCGTAGGAGTGTGAGGACGGCAAGCAGGGTCGCTGATGGCAGTAGTAGTTGCCTGCGTCACAGAGCCAGCAGCCGGGATGGTGCTAGTCGGCCCCAGCGAGGACACATAAAGCTCGATTAGCGACTCTGTATCGCCAATAGACACGACAGTATCTCTCCTGGGGGAAGCCATATTCTCAATTGTGGTCAGGGTGGTAATCGGTGGTGGGGGAATTTCTGCCTGGCGTTCAAACGATCGATTCGAAAGTGGACTAGGATTCGAGGGCGCAAAGGTGTGTAGTGCACTAACAGAGGGGCGCGGCGTTACGATCGGCGTGCGCGCAAGACGCGGATGTGGGTCGGAGCGGGTGGAATTCCCCAAGGGCAGGGGCACAGGACCATCATCACGAAGGATGACACCAGGACGGCTTTCGTGGCGCACTGGGGACGGGTGCCTGCTCCTATTCGCGGGAGGAAGTGCTGCAAGACTACGGACTGGGCTGCCAGGTGGCGTTACGAATCGCTCTTCCTCTTCCTCCTGCACAGGGGACGGAGGTACAGCGCCTTCTGGGTCATCTCGGGTGACTGTAAGTGCATGGGTGTCTGTAACGTGACTAACATTGGCGTTGGCGACACTCGACAGCATCGAGGCTGTGGATGGGGACGTGGGTGCTGTCACGGTTCGAGTGGGCGACGGAACGGGTGAGTTCCGTTTACCCGACGCCCAAAGCATTGAAGAGGTGGCGCGCAGAGTACGACCCCGTGTGGGGTTATCGACGGTCACAGAGGGTTTCAAAAGCGCATTATGAGGCTGTATTGACGGCCTCTCGGAAGGCGAAGAGGGGATGGGCACCGCTGGAGGAACCGACGACGTGGCCAAAGGCGCAGGAGCTAATAACTCTTGGTGGGGAGGCTCGGGTACAACAGGTTCACGAGGATCCACATCTGTGCTACTGTTAATTAGGTGCCGTTGACCTGCCGAGGCGAGTGGTAATGGAGGAGGCAAGACGCGGTGGTTCAATAGCGAACGGTGCTTCGAGCGTGCACCCTGACGTCGGGGTTCTTGGGATAGAAGACGTAGCCCGGGTGAGGACGGGCCGGGCGAACATGGAGACTGTTCCGGAATCGAGGATGCAGGAGGAACGTCGCGCTCGACGTCGCTGAGCATATCCCAAGTCTCAAGGGGCTCTAGAAGCCTTTCAGAGTTAGGATCAACGCTTCTTTCCTTTCCCTTGTGTCCAAACAACTTTCGTGCGATGAGACTTTCTCCACGATGAGGCTTACTAGGGCTCCCTGGATGGTTGAGTGGAAGCGAGAGTTGAGAAGCCGCTGCATACGTAGGAGTGGAAGGTGCGGACGCAGTGTAGTTATCTCTTGACTTGAGAAAAGCTGAAAGAAGATGGAGACGCCGCTTAGGTGGGACAGGAGAAGGAGTCGAATTCCGTGCAACAAGAGAATCACCAGCTTGCGAGTCGGCCGACGGACTGGTGGTGGATTGATCATCCCCGCCCTGGGACGTGCCATAAAGGTCGGGCGTCAATGTCAACTGTGACGGTGAAGGACGCATAGTATCTCCGGATGCTAATGCAGTCCAGGACTCTAGCCGTGTGCCCCCCGGCGTAGGGTGTCTAGGGCTATCCTGCTCCGATGGGGTTGTCGGTGGTGTTGCGTCACTAGTAGAGATAACTTCCAGGTCTTCATCATCGGAGTCAGAGTCACACTCGGCCTGCGTACTGTATCGAACCGACTCGGATAACTCAGAAGAATCAGGAGGTGTCCGAGTGACCACAGGCTGATTATGGGTGCAGGTTAGAGGCGGTATGAGGATAGGGGCAGGCTGACGCCTGTCTGGGGAGGAAGAGTGGGTAGTTGTGGATCCAGTTGGCGAAATAGGCGAGGCATTCCTATCTGCGGCCGCAGCTGCAATGGCTTCATCAAACGAGGGAGGAGGATAGTCTGGAATTGAGCCTGGTGAAAGAAGACAATTGAAGCCTCGATTGCTAAGCTCAATCAATAGGAGATGTGCGCACCTGCATCCGATACGTCTGGTCGCCTGGTGCGGGGGCGGCCACCAGGTGAACCAGGTTGTCCTCTACGGGGTGTCCTGGGAGCGCCGACGTTGAAGTGGGGCTCTTCATGTGTTCTTTGGTGCCGCTCCTGTTTCGGGCGCTTCTCACGTTTCGGTTTTCTAGAGTGGGTAGAACTATCCTGAGGCATGAGTGCGAGCTGGCCGTGCTGGCGAATGACGTGGGTAAGATAGGGTGTAACGCGCACAGCGTCCGTGAGGCGTTGATCTGTAGGCGAGCGAGTAGAGACCCGCATGAAGGTGAAAGTCGAGGGGAAATGCTGGTACCCATGCCCTCACAACGAGGCTGAAATGAGAGACTTCTCCGAGCCCTACCTCAGCTTCCTTTTCTAGGCAACAGCACATCTGGCGGATGGTCTCCTGACGCAAATTAAGACGCACACAGAAAGCATGGAGATTCTGAAATAGAACATGAGGTCGATTACAGAAATTTTTTCTTGGGGTAGCGTGGAGAGATTGATTTGATCTGGCCCTGGCCAGTACTGACAAGCCGGGCCGCTCTCCCGAAAATCTTGTGCGCGCGGCATCCACGTGTCACGTGGTCGTAGTCCACAAGACGCGCGAGCAGCCGCGAGCAAGCCGTTTGGTTTGTCCTCCTTCAAGATGCCTACCCGGATACCAACAACACTAGAATCACTCTCTTCGGCTATACCAAAAGCGTTTGAGCAGGCACAAAACTCATCTGCTAACCACCAGAAGAACTTCATATCTCTCCACAAGATCCACATCAATGCAGCCACCAAGACAGAAACAGTCCGCGGGGGCGAGGGTATTAGACTGGTTGGGGAGCGCGCTTTTGAGGACTGCTTCATTGACATGGTGAATCGAGTCCTTGTGGTGAAAAAAGGGATTAGCGTCGCAGATAGGGTCGTCAAATTTGCGGCCGGCTATATCAAGTTTCTCAACGCCAAAGGTACGTGTGGATTACCTACTAGCGCGTCTTTTCATCCTAATTGCATTTTAGCTGCGCAACGAGAAATAAAAATTGACGAATCTGTGGATGATGACGACGAGACTACCGCGACGCGTTTTACCCGCCGTTTGCTGAAACACTCCCTCAAGGGTTTCGAAGCCAAAGACAAGAATGTTCGTTACCGTGTCGTATGCTTTGTCGCAGAGGTAATCTCCCAATTCGCCGAACTTGAGTACGCGGTTTTTTCTCTGATACCCCATTGATTATGAACATCTATTGTCAGCGAGGATATGTACAACTCTCTTCGGGTCGCGCTTCTAGAGCGTGTCCGTGATAAAGAGCCATTCGTCCGCGTTCAGGCAGTCGCTGCCCTTGCCAAGATATGTGGTTCCGAAGATCTTGAGGAACTCGGAGAGGGCGAGCAAACCGCCACAGAAGTTCTTGAGGATCTGCTTGCACACGATCCTTCGGCGTGCGTCTCCCCCACCTCTACCCTCTTGCTCTTCCGAACAAGCTTCTCAGCGATGTTCGCCTTGCCGCACTACTCAACATTCCTATCACGGCTCAAACCCTTATTACCGTACTTACTCGAACCCGCGATGTCGATATGACAGTGCGCAGGCTCGTTTATGGCAGTGTCCTCCTCGCGCATGCCGACCAACCCGATGATGCAATGCCTGGTGCTGCACACCCTCGTGCGCTAACGATCGCCCAACGTGAACATATTGTTCGCAATGGACTTGGTGATCGTGAGCCAGCTGTGCGCGCGGCCGCGGGTAAGCTCATTGGTGCTTGGGTCGATGCGGTCAGTGTGGGGACAAAGAAGGGGCCTATTCTCGAGGATCTTCTTGCTTTTCTCGGCACCTTTGATCTCCGTGAGTGCGCGGTAGTGGAGGATGCGCTACTCAGCTTGTTCGTCACGCGCGTCGATGTGTTTGATGCGCTCGAGTTCGATGGTGCGCACCTTGTCTCTTTGGTTTTATTTTTATTGCATAGCATCTGGGCACCGTGCTGATGGTTTCGTGTGAAAAAAAAATACAATAGAGGAGTTTTGGCATGGATTGACGCCGGAAAAAGCGTTCCTCGTACGCGTGTTTGTTGACCACTGCGTTTTGACGAAGGAGAACGCGCGCCTCGAAAAGGTGCTCCCCGTCGTCACAGCTCATGCTTTCCGTATCCAGGACGCATATAATTCCCTTCTTGACTCCCTAACCGCAGCAGAGGAGACCGGTGATGATGACGAAGTAGCAGATGATCGCGAGTTCATACTCGCGGAACTCCTGCGCATCGCACTAAACCTAGATTATGCTGACGAGATTGGGCGAAGGCGATTGGAGCAATTTGTCCGTACGTGTGGGATTCCCGTTCGCGTGCTATGTCCCTCTGCTGAGCTGTGTTGGCAGGACATATGATATCTCAGGAAGCCCTTCCTTCAGGACTCGTCACACGCTGCCTTGATTTGTTGCGAACTCTGTCCTCTAGCGAGCGCGATCTCATCCGTGTCGTTGTTGAAGTTGTGCATGAGCTCCGTGATGCAAATGATGACGATGAAGTTATTGTCCGTCGTTCCGCGTCATCTCCTCCAACCATTGAGCCTCTCTGACAGACGAATCTCCTAGAATGAGCTCATCAATGACGATATTGATACCACGATCGACGGATCGACAACCGCTGCTCCTCGTGTGCCGCATGGGCCCAAGCCCCCCGCGGAGATGACTCCCGGAGAACGGGAACGAGCCGATGCGATGGATGTACGCTGCCTCGACCTCTGCATTGGCATGCTCGAGCGCGTCAACGGGGTTAGTAGTCCTCGCCCTCCTCTTATTGTCAACTGACAAACTTGGGACTCCCTAACAGACGTTCGAAGAAAACTCGACTTTGGAGGGTATCCTCGGCGAGCTAATCGTGCCTGCTGTCAAGCGTAAAGAACTCGTGCTTCGTGAGAAGGGGCTTGTGTGCCTCGGCTTATGCTGCCTGATCGCCCGGCGCATGGCTCTCAATTCGTTCCAACTGTTCTTAAGTCAGGTGCAAACTGCCCCAGAGGTGCTCAAGCTGCGCGTGTTGCAAGTCGTATTTGACGTGCTTATGGTACACGAAGGCGACTTTTTGGCCAATGCCAGCGTTGGTGTGCGTCGGTTCCACTACCTTTGGTTCTGTCCTTATGAATTGATCCAAATATGCCGTGTCGGCAACAGGGTGGGCGAGTGATTGAATTCTTACTACAGGTTCTTGGGAACGAGGAATCGGATAAGGTGCAGGCACTGATCTGTACTGGATTTGCGAAGCTCATGCTCTCGGGGATGATTTCCGACGAGCGGGTATGTGCTCTCTCGATAATATTTTTGTCGACCCAAACCTCTGACGACTCGCAGGTGTTGGTCAGCTTGGCATTGATCTATCTCTCGCCTGACACGACAGAAAATCAAGAGCTGCGTCAGTCCTTGTCTTATTTCTTCCCAGCATACAGCTACTCGTCTCCCGCGCACCAGCGCCTCATGCAGAAGGTAGGTGGACCGTGTCGTGTCCCCTCCTCGAGCCCTTACGACATCGCACAACTAGGTCTTCTTAGCCGTGTTTGATCAACTCAGCAAGGGGTACAAAGAATTAAACGGAGATCAAGAGATGGTCTCGCCCGCGCAAGTGTGTGCTATGTTTATCGACTGGACAGATCCGCAAAAAGCCATGTATGAGACCGATACTACTCCGTGCGCGCGACCTAATAACACCTCCCTCCTATGCCTCTCTCAGAGAGGTAGAGGGTCAGATTCCAGACCAAATGGTTCATATGGACTTGGCAACCTCAATACTTCGAGCGCTTTTTAACAAAGATGTTCCAAGTAAGCGTTAATCTTCCCCTCGGTTCTAACAGTTTTCCTCTAATGTTCTCGAAGGAAGTGACAAGAAAGTGCTTTGCCAGGCACTCAACAAGCTTGTCCTCCCACCCGAAACAGACGATGATGACAAAGTGCGCACTCTAAAGCTTCTCGTGCGCAACCTATGTACGCGCCGACCACCGCGGGATGCGTCAGCGCTAGCTGCACTTGTCAAGTTCGACAGTGCACTCTCGAAGCGATTCGAAAGGCAACTCGAGGACTTCAACGAGTCTGAATACCGCCAACTTCAATCTCTGCAGGAATTGTTCAAGTTTCTGGATGACATAATGCCATTGGACGAAGACGAAGACGGGGACGAGGAGGAAGAAGCATCAGCTGCGAAGAAACGTGCGGCGAGGAAGCGCAGGTCAGAGAGCATCACGTCGGACGCCACGAGTATAACAGATGAATGGACTGCGACGCCACCTCGGGGCAAAGGTGGCAAGGCTAAGTCCAAGTGCGGCCACTAACTTCATTTAATTGAGGGATGTGCTTATTATTGCCCTTCCAGACGACGTCGAACGTCACAATCAGATGAGGACGAGGAGGAAGAACTTTTGGTGGAAGGTTCTCCTCCCTCCGCACTGCCCACTCGATCGATGCCACGCAGGGCCGCGTAAGTAAGGCTGACTTGGTAGATATTAATTTTGACAAAGTATCGCCCAGGACCAAGAAGATCGATATGACGCCAATTAGGCTCGAGGGCGATGACGATGAAGGGGATGGTGATGACGGCGATAGTGGCAGTGGTGAAGACGAGGATGAGGACGAGGAGTCAACCCCTGTCCCTCGCTCCAAGCGCCATGTCGTTCGGTGCGTGTATACTTTCTGTTTCATTCTGGATCTCAGAAAATTTTCATGTTTACTTACCATGAATTACACACATGCTCTTCAGAAAAACCACTACAACAAAGCCTGCTCTTGCGAAAACAAAATCCCGCCAAAGAGACATCGACAGGGAGCAAGACAACGAGGATGGCAGCAGCGACAGTGGCGCGTCTGGACCTGTTGACTCGATCATCGACTCCAGCTCAGAAGAGGAAGCGGACGACGAAGTGGATGGGATGCTAGGCGAGTAATGCCCCCGTGATGTATGTGTATGGATGTATGTATGGATTGTAGAAACGCATGATCTATTGTTGTACCTTTTCTGATGTGTTCCATTTCTATCATGATAACCATATACTCTACCGTGATATTTTGTTTCCCCCTTTCGAGCTATGTCCGCAGTAGTATCATTTGATTAATTACCATGATGTGGGTCGGGGTCGGGCAAATTCGGAGGGTGGCGTGGTGGCGCACTGGGACACGTATCATGATTTCACATGCTCCACACCGACTCCGAGGTACCCAAACGAAAGTGCATCAAAGTCAGAAGGAAATCAGATGTGTGCGGTGTCAATTGTGCCAGTATCATGCCTTTGGAAGTGACCTTGACGTCATGCCGTGTTCGCTGTCCAACGTCCATCAGTGACACGGCATACCGTGTATATAATGCCAGAGAATATGGTGCCCATCATTCAATTGCTTGGTCTTAGCACAGAGGACTTACTGCTATGGCTACTAGTACCGAACTCCCCACTCGCAGAATAGGCCAAACTCGCAGTGTAGGCCAAACCCAGGTTTCTGCCATCGGTTATGGCGCGATGGGTATTTCCTCTTACTATGGCAGTGCCCCCCCAGATCAGGAGCGTTTCAAGGTAATTATTTCTTGACAAAATATGAATATCCGAGTCATTCAAACATTTTGCTTAACACTCCATCAGTTGCTTGATGCCGTTTATGCGGCTGGCTGTACAAACTGGGACACTGCAGATGTGTACGGTGACTCGGAGGAGCTCATAGGTAGATGGTAAGGGCTTATTTCCACACTTTCTCGCTCCCGCTTGTCCACAAAGGTGCTCGCTCACACACATGTACCCAGGTTCAAGCGCACCGGGAAGCGCAATGAGATATTCATCGCCACCAAGTTTGGGGCTGGTTCATCATCAGGAAAGATAGTCGATGGGTCACCTGCCTACGTCAAGGAAGCCTGTCAAAAGTCTCTCGAGAAACTTGGTGTAGACCAGATAGACTTGTATTATGCGCACAGGTATGGTATCCGCGACCAGTTAATGCCCATGAGTTGGACGTCTGATGCAGTTATTACAAAGGGCGGATCCCACCGTACCCATTGAACACACAGTTGGTGCATTGGCAGAACTTGTAAAGTTGGGGGACCCATTCAGTGGCTGTACTCCGTAACAACTGAGTCCTTTTCAGGGAAGGCAAGGTCAAGTACATTGGCCTTTGCGAATGCAATGGTGACACCCTGCGTCGTGCGTACAGGGTCCACCCGATAGCGGCAATTCAAGTTGAATACTCCCCGTTTACTTTGGACGCCGAGGACCCAAAGATTGGAGCCCTGGCAGCTGCACGTGAGCTCGGCGTGACTGTATACGCGTACTCGCCACTTGGGCGGGGTCTCCTGACGGGCAAATACGTACGTCTGGCCCAAACCATATAATGGCCCGTCCCGAGCTAACGTTTTTCTGATTCATAGAGAAGCCCCGATGACTTTGAGGAAAGTGACATGCGCCGTATCATTCCGCGATACTCCAAAGAGAACTTCCCAAATGTGCTCAAAGTAGTTGATGAAATTCAGCAGATCGGGAAGAGGCATGACGCGTCTGTAGGTCAAGTCACGCTTGCCTGGCTCCTAGCTCAAGGCCAGGATATCGTCCCCATCCCAGGAACTCGCAATGTGAAGGTACGAAAAAAAAACATGTACCTCCACTTGTGTTGATGTACTAACGACGCCCACGTCTAGTATCTATACGAGAACCTCGGTTCATTGGATGTCAAGCTTGACCCGGAGGAGGTGCGACAGGTCCGCGAGATTGCTCAGAAAGCGGATTCTACTCTAGGGGAGCGCTACCCTGCCGCTATGCAGGAGACGCTTTACGCAGACACTCCTCCGCTTTGAGTCGTAGGATTATTGTGAATAAGACGATCGTGGGAATGGAAACTGAACAGGTTGTGCAGCCGAGGGAAGAGGTCTAGGTTAACGCAGAAGTCAGAGACTCGGAAGAGGAAGAATTGTAAATGATATAACCTCAGATAGCGAGACGCGCGCCGTATTGTATAAGTAGAAGTATACTGTGCTCTGGAAGAACTTGGACGGTATCTTAGGGGTGATGAAGCGAGTGATGTCCTTATGAACGAGAGAAAGCTTAAGCGGAGTGGGAGAGAAAGTCTCAGCTCAGAGGACAGGACTACAGTACCCCCTTACTATGTAGTACAGATGCGCTCGCTGCATAGCCTGAGTAACTATCCTAGCGTAGCGGATGCAATGGACCTATCATAATTAATCCGTGTGGGAGATACGTGCCGGTTTCGGCAACGACCCAACACGATAAGACTACCAGAACAGTACAGTACACTTTGCCTGCAGAAGTACAGTGATTAGTAGTGCGTTATCAAAAACGCGTTTTGTCCGCATACATGTCTCGAAATATAAGACAGTTCAGGTAAGCATATAAATATGTTACCTCGTTGGCTCGTAAAAAAAGTAAGGAAGTGGAAATCATATTTACAGTTGTAGCAAATATTGGAGGCGTGGGGCAAGCAAGGCTAAGAATGAGGAAACGTGAAACGTATATATTTGGCCAACTACGAGGGAGTCAGGTGCAAGAAGTACGCGATCACGTGACACGTTCCGCACCGATTATGTAATGAACACGTTGCGGTAGCGTGGTTCGAATGTCTATCTTGTCGATAACTAAACTCGTTCGCAGATCGAGGACTCACCGTTCACCGCGCGTCGACACATCGCCGTAACTCGCATATCCCTACCTTTCTGTCTCTGGTGTTAGGCCATTGTGACAATGAACCCTCATCTCCACCAACCCCGCCCCCTTCCATCCCCCACCAGCCACTTCAACATCCAACAACCGGCGCAACCCCTTATCAAATGCTCTCAATAAACAACTTCCCCCAGATGTTCCCCCCAAACCTGTGAATTCAGAAAAGAAAGCGTCACCACCGCTTCCCCGCCAGAATGCCAAGATTCAACCTCCCTCGCCGCCTCCAGTCATTCAAGATAAGACAGGCTCTCTGCGGTACCAAAGAATGTCCTTCCTGGGCGAGGTGAGTCATTAATACTGCCCTGCACTTGGCCATATGCCTAACCCGATCACAGGGCGGGTTCGCCAGAGTGTATCAAGTTAGAGATTCCCGTAACAACCACCTTGCCTGTAAAGTTGTGACGAAGAGCTCCCTCAAGACAAAGAAGGCCAAAACCAAGGTGTGCATCTATTGTACTCTATGGAATATTCAATGCCTAACAGGGACTCAGCTCTACGCAGAGATCAAAATCCACAAAGCGCTAGACCACTGCAACATCGTTCGATTTGTCGATTGCTTCGAGGATGAGGAGAATGTCTATATGACTCTGGAGCTCTGCCCGAACGGCTCTCTCATGAGCATGCTCCATCGTCGTCGTGTCTTTACAGAGCCAGAGGCGCGGTTCTTCATGATACAACTGATCGGTGCCTGCCATTACATGCATACCCATCAGGTGATCCATCGTGATCTGAAATTGGGCAACCTTTTCCTTGATACAGACATGAACATCAAGGTTGGCGACTTTGGCCTTGCCGCGCTTATCGAGAGTCCCGGCGAACGGAAGAAGACCATTTGTGGAACGCCAAACTATATTGCACCAGAGGTATTGTTCGATACGGCAAACGGACACAGCTTCGAGGTTGATACCTGGTCCATCGGGGTCATTCTATACACGTTTGTTGTCGGCCGGCCACCTTTTCAGACCAAGGACGTCAAAGAAGTTTATCAGTGAGGTCTTTGAGGTGCTTCCTGGTGCTTGCAACCTGAACTCGTCCCTTTTCAGGCGCATCCGCGATAATCAGTACGAATTCCCACCCAACCGGGATGTCTCGCTCGATGCGCGCGAGCTTGTGCAGGAGATTCTCACACCCAATCCTCAGGAGCGCCCCACGCTACACAACATCCTTGACCATGCTTTCTTTACTCGTGGCATTATCCCAGGATTCATACCAGTCTCCGCACGAGACGCTCCCCCCAATTTTCGTCATATCTCGGCTCTTGTCTCACAAGCGAATCTCGCTCGGCTTCGACAGGCGTGTCAACTTGATGGCGAGATCGCACCGAATACATCCCGGAGTAGCGAACCGCCTGCGCCGAGCGTGAGTAGTGCAACCAGTAGCCTCGCCCAGCAGGAGCGCGAGTTCCAGAAGGCGGTGCAGCCAGGCAGCCCTATCTCCGCATTGCTCAGCTCGGCACGCCAACCGCTCATGGTTGCGCCTGCCGGTGGTACAACCACTCGCGGCGAGCCGACTCTACTCCGCAAGTTGCAGGCTGCGAAGAAGGAGGCTGCGCGATCGCCGGCAAAGGTAAACAAGATCGGGAACAAATTGCAAGAGATAGCGGAGGAAGATGCTCCAGGTGATGGATTCGAAAGGCGGGAAGAGGAGGTACGAATGAAAGAGTTGCAGAGCCAGAAGGCCCGAATCGTTGCGCAGATGGTGCCTGCCCAGGCGTCACGCGCCCCCGAGTCCCCATTTGATGATATAGAGAATGTCCCAGTACCAGCGTCAGAGCCCGCGCAAGGCGAGCGTCGCGTGCGAGTACGCACGAGAGAGACTCTACCAGTTGTTGGTAAGGTTGCCGCGTGCCCGTTACCTCGTTGAAGTGGAGACAATGACTGAACGCTACAATTGGTCCTAGGGTCCTCCAGCGGCCCAATATCCGGGCCGCCCAAGGTGAACGGATTCGACGCTGCGGCGGAGACGCTCTGCGCGGCCTTTGATGCGCTTGCGCAGCATCAGTTGTTCCGAGACCCGAGCGATGATGTTAATCTGCCAGAGGAGAGAGTTTTTATCGCATCTTGGGTCGACTATTGCAATAAGTACGGCATGGGCTATGCGCTTACAGATGGGTCGGTTGGCGTGCATTTTAATGATAGCACAACGCTCGTCCTGGCTGCCGATAAACAGTCCGCCGTTTCTTGTCCATTGTATTGATGGTGCACTAATTGATTTACGGTGGTATGGCAGGCACTTTGATTACGTATCGTCACGCCGACAAGGGACGGTGTATGTGCGCAAAAATCACACCGTTGGTGACTATCCTGAAGAGCTGAAGAGCAAGGTGTACTTACTGAAGCACTTCGAGGGGTATATCATGGGCAAGTTGTATGGTGATTATGAGTACACGTTCCTGGACTCGCAGCGCACCAAGGGCATGCAATTTGTTCAAAAGTACCTACGCATGAAGCACGTCATCGTATTCAAGTTGAGCCACGACGTTCTCCAGGTAGCCCTTGATCTGTACATGCTGGTGGTCGTGTGGCTAACACGACCGGCAGTTTAATTTTTATGATCACTCCAAGATCATCCTTTCGGCACAGGGACTTGCTATTGCACATATTGACAAGAATTACGTACTGACACGCTGGACGCTAAGCCAGGTTATGGCAAGGGCGCTCCTACCACCGTCCACAGACCCGGAGCAAGCAAAGTTTGCGCAGCGCCTGCTCGACAAGCTCAAGTATTGTAAGGAGGTGCTTTTGTCGATCCGCAATGCCAGTGTGGGTCTCGGTGTCGGTTCTAGTGGAGGTGGAAGTGGAAATGGTAATGCGATCGGGGCTGGCGGTGTCGGGGCTAAGCCGTCAAAGGCGTCACTGAGGTAGGTGTCGCGCTTGAGGCCGCCAATTCCAAGACACGATGGATGGACACTTCGAGTTTATATCAACGGGCGTTTCTTCTATTTTCTCTTCACCCATCACACCACTTCCCATCTCCACCGCATTGCACTGCATCCGTTTCACGCCAATGATTTAAGATCTAATAAGCCTCCAATCTGCACGTTCCATGTTATTCTATCGACCGGCTTTACCACGACTTGAACTCTCACTTCCTTTTTTACCTTTCCCATTCTCGTCCTACGTCCGAGCATGGCTACGATGCTACGATTATGATCTCAGCGCTACGTTACACGCAATCAGGCACAGCGACACACCGAATATTTCCGGTTCCGCCTCTTTGAAAGAGTCGTACACTGTCCACTCATTTTGGACTTTTCTTGTATTTATACGGGTAGCACAATGAATGGAGAATCGCGTGGACGCACGCAGCATGACCACAAGTGCTGGCCTGCCGGTTTGAAACATCTTCCTTTATATCTATTGGTGTGTACTTTGAGGTACAGACAACTGACAACCGTTGTGTTGACATGTGACTGGCATTCCCACCGATCGTAGGGTACTGCATCAGTACTGTATCGCGATGGGCGAACAGAAAAGACGAAGTTAAATACAACATGGGTCACGGCGGTGCTACAACTCGGAGATCTCATCATAGATCAAAAGTCAGTAGGAACTTGAATGCGAGGTGCGAGGTCCTGGCCAGTTAACCAGTGTGGGAAAACTTGGGAAAAAGACAACGTGGCGGGCGAGCGGTCCGACACTTGTCATAGAAATGAAGCCAAGTAGCTTTCTACGTGCTGGCTTCGTCTCGTTGCTTGCTTCTGGTGCTCTATGTACACCTCCAGTGAAGGTGTCTCTACGTACCTCATGGCCTTCCCCACCGTTCCTCCTCGAGTTAATGTGCGTTTCCGTCTCACCTTTAACTTCGTCTCTTACATCAAGTTATAGTGAAACCATCTCCATCGAAGAGCCCGACGCATTCTTCCAATTGCTTGATATCCTGACAAACCCGGATGTGTTTCCTGGAAAGGATGAACTCTCACACGAGGCGTTGGAGCAGCGAGCCTTGCAGACCGCATTGTCTGCAGGATACTTGTCAAAGCCAGGCTCCTTGGAAGCCGTCCGAGCTCAGCTGGGCCTGCACTCCGCAACCCCCAAGATTGTTGCTTTTTATCAGCACTATTCAGACATGGCAGGAGCTCAGAACATGTCGGAGGAGACGGAGAGATGTGGCTCGTGGGTGGACTGGTACGGGGGAGTTATCTGTGATGTGGATGAACTAATTCATCTCACTGGTACCGAAGCGTTGGATCCAGCGGGAGATTCATCGTTCTCGTGAGTATGTGTCCTCATGCTTGTCGCTCTGATGATCATATCTTAAAATAGTAAGCCAACTCCAAGGTCTGAAACACTCTCCTTCGATCACATCTACCCCCCACCCCATCGTCATATAGTCGGCCCACCTCGGATGGCCACCCTTTATGCCTCTCTTCAGTCTTCCAACTTCCGAGAACTCCATTCGCATCTCTTGCAGTTATCTAGCGGTCCCACACCGAGGGTGCAGTATATCTTTAGGCCGATCCCCCCGAGGGGATCGGCCAACGAGAAGACTTATCTTTCTGGATACGGTGTCACATTGGACCTGAAAAAAATGGATTATCTTGCCCTCGATGATAGACTGACCCACAAAAAAAGTATTCTTCATTACCATTAGTCCTTTTCATCTTCTCATATTATGCCCTTTTAGATCTCGACCCAGAAGATATCCAAGGGGTTCCTGCTGATGATGTGGACGCCATCCCAGATGCCGTCCTTCCGCTCTTGGAACAGTATCCTCTCAACACTACATTGGGTATTGGTGAGCCCTTGGCGTCAGATGAGGTAGCTCGTAGGTGTCCCATATTATTCTCCGTCGCTGTCACCCCCACGTCATGCTAACTGTATGAAAGGTATTGGTATCCTTGCCACTCAGCTCGTCTCTGAGTCTGACACTCCACTCGCAACACTACGGCAATTGGTACATGATTTCCCCAAATACGCAGCTTCTCTTTCCCGGCGCGTTGTCCCACAATTAGGCCTGTTACAGGAAGTAGCTTCAAACTCTCGTAAGATACAGCCTGGTCTAAGTGCCGTTTGGTTGAATGGAGCACAGCTCTCCCCGGACGATATGAACCCACAGAGGTATTTATTTTATTTGTCACGCGATACGCAGGCCATCTTCATAATCCGTGAAGTCTTCTCCGTTTAGTCCGTAAGGAAAGAGATCTTATGCTGTCTTTGACGTCTCTTGGCTTGCTACCTGAAGAAGCATTCAATCTCATAACCCACTCATCCCTCGGGACCTCAACATCTAACCTTGGTGCTGTTAATGATCTTTTTGATGCTAGCGACCGTCCAGAGGGTGGCAATCTCGTTTTCTGGTGGAATGATATAGAGAAAGACAACCGGTAAGCAGGGAATGGGAATGTCCCTTGAATTCGGGATTCTCATTCTTGCTTGCAATCCAGCTACGCCCTCTGGCAACCATCCCTATACGCGGTGCGTGGAACCCCACCTTGATTATTCTCTATACTAACTTGACGAAGTTGCTCCGTCCGCTGTATCCTGGTCAAGCTCCTACTATTCGTCGGAATATGTACAATGTCGTCGTGGTATTCGACCTTTCACGGCCATCCAGCCTGCGTTTCATCACAAATACCCTGTCAATGTTGATTGATCGCTTGTTCCCAGTGCGCTTCGGTATTGTGCCAATTGTTGAAACTGAGGATAGTATGAATATGGCCAAAGTATTCTATTACCTGGTACAAAACTATGGCCGTCGGGCGACTATGGGGTTCTTCGGCTCCGTACGTACAATGCATTTCTGTCATTGCTTACTCTCATTCATGTCACATTAGATTCTTGACGTGTCGGGCGCCAAAGAACGGGTGGACTGGCTTCGTGTGCAAGCACAATTCGAAGCGCTCGTGGCGAATGAAGAGACAAGTGGGGAAAAAGAAGCCATGTCGTTTGAAAATGTCCTTGGCAGCGCTACCGACGAGCTTGAAACGAGGTTCTCGAAAGCCCAGATGTACGCTCAACGGTTGGGTACGACTACTGCCTCATCGCCCAATGGTCACATTTTCATCAACGGGAAGTATCATGTTGCCAATGATGTATGTTGTCACGCGTTTGTCCCAAGATGCTATATCTAAGTATGGGGGGATTAGAATTTTTTGAATGCGTTACAGTATGCGGTCGGGCAAGCCCTTCAGCACTTCCAAGAGAATGTGTGTTTCTATTCCTTCTCTGGATCACTTTTATTTACCGCATGGCAGGTCTATTCCGGTATGATTACAGATACTGACGCTGACAACATCGAGAACTATTTCTATGACTTGCCCACTGCTATGAAGAGACGAAACCGCCACGTCGTCCCTGTTGGTGACGGCAATGGTTTGCGTATTGCCAGCCTCCCCATCCTCCATCGACAAGCAGGCTTGAACGCCTCCCCCGCCATGTTCATGTACCCCAGTAAGGTCATCTTTAGCTCCTCTGAAATTTCTCACTGATGGCAGTATAGCTTCTGAGCGGGTCTTTCTGTCTATTTATGTGATTGCCGATCTCGATACAGAAGATGGTCTGGGTGCTTTGCGGGCTGCACTTTTATTCTCTGTAGGTCAACTCAAAATATCCCTTGCCCCTACTCATCTAATTTGGCTCCTTGCGAAGAATTTCGCTTCCGCACGATCACGCATGACCTTTCTACACAATCCAGCATTACCAATAAGTGACCCAGGACGGCACACTCGCGTGTCCTCTTTGTTTTCACACCTCATATATAAGGATATTCTCTCGAGAATCTCACCAATTGACCTGCTAAGGGTCATTGATTCTCCCAACGAGCCGGGACAAGGAGGACAGGTGTTGCTGAGCATGCCTTCTTCGGGTGAGGTTACTTTTGCGGATGTTGATAAGGATGATTACCGCCGGTATGTAAAAGCAGGTAGAATAGCTGCGGAAAGAGTCGGCATCGCCCCTGGGGCTTCTGGGCTGATCATCAATGGTCGAGTGAGATTCACCTTTTTGCTTCTCATTTCAAACCGTAACGTGTCGCTCTTGTAGATCATTGGTCCCATCGCATCTGGAGAATTCACGGCAGAGGACTTCCAGACGCTACAGGACTATGAGCTCGCGAAGCGTGTGCAACCTGTATTGAGCGCGCTCGAAGATGTCGTTCCCACTTTTACTGGCCTCGACCAGTAAGTGCTGGTGCCCAGTGGAAATACGTTCGTTTGTTAAATATCGGCTTTAGTGCCAACGCGGCCGATGTTGTGTCGATGGCGTCTTCCATCATATCAGGGCTTCAAGTGGAAGATCCGTCCCAATCAGGTCTTTTCAACAAGGCCCAGACATCAAGGAATCAAAATTATAAGTCAATGAACAGTCAATATACGTAGGTGGCTCGTGTTCTCCGCGGGTTGACTAATTTCCAATATTCTCGATAAGCGCCTTCAGGGTTGGCGACAATACCACCGCTTTGCATCATTTTGCCATTATCCTCGATCCTCTGAGTGAGCAAGCTCAAAAATACACCAGTCTCTTTGAGGTATTTTACAGACCTGACGATACTTGACGCTCGCTGAGAACTGAATCAATACACAGTGGCTTTCTTACATACCAACGGTCACTGTGGAATTTCACTTGCAGCCGCCGGAGTACACAGAAGTGGGTCGGTGCCAATTCCGACATACGTGCCCTTACGTAGTTGTGCCTTAGCTGCCGCTAAAACGGTTTTACCGTTTCAACCTCATCCCTGGACTCGTATTCAATGCCACTGGGTAGGTGGACCACCTTTGGAACCGCTTCTCACCTCACGAAGTCGGATCTAGCTACGAGCTCCCTCCTCAAGTATTTTTCCGCAACCTTCCGGTCGATCCGATTTACACCCTTGGTCTCGATGAACCATCATCTTGGCTCGTGCGTCCCCGTGAAGCTCGATACGACTTGGACAACATTCAACTCGGCGTGTTGTCCGGTGAAGACCAGCAACACGGTATTGAAGCCATTTATGAACTTGATTACCTCATCGTCGGGGGACACGCCCGAGAAGCAGGTACAAACGCTCCACCTCGTGGCGTACAGTTGCAACTTACGACAGGCAACGGCAAGTCAATTGATGATACGCTCGTTGTGGAAAACTTGGGCTACCTACAGTTCAAATCAACGCCTGGCGTCTATAGACTTGAGATTCGTGAGGGCCACAGTCGTGAGGTCTTTCAGCTGGAAAGTGCGGGAAACGAAGGGTGGCAGAGCCCCGCCGTTGAAGATGCTGGGAATGGAATTACCGTTGCAAGTTTCGAAGGTGTAACGCTCTACCCGCGTCTTTCCCGTCTTCCAGGAAAGGAATACGTTGATGTCCTGGAGGTCCTGGAGGAAGAAGTGCCAGGGGGTATCGTCCACGGGATCTATTCACGGTGAGCCTACTTTATGGAGTAGCTTTGCGGGTATGTGACCGTCATTGGACAGCATATCTTCAATTGTGAACTCGATTGGCAAGGCGAGAACGACAGTACAGCAACAGGAAAGTGCTGAAATTAACATATTCACGGTGGCATCGGGCCTTTTGTACGAGGTGAGGTTTGGGCTGAATTTCACGACGGTTCTCTCATCATATCAGAGATTTGCATCGATCATGATATTGAGTGTCTTGCGCAACACAAAACATACTGTCAAGTTCTGGTTCATCGAAAACTTTTTGTCCCCGTCGTTTCTGGTCTGGTTCTTTATTTCTTGTGTTGTGGCGGCGCCAATGAACGTCTTTTGCAGGAATTTATACCGCTGTTTGCTGAGGAATATGGCTTCCAGTACGAGCTTGTCACCTATAAATGGCCTACATGGTTGAGGCAACAACGAGAAAAGCAACGCATCATCTGGGCATATAAGATTCTCTTTCTCGACGTCCTGTTCCCCATGGACCTCGATAAAGTCATTTTTGTCGATGCCGATCAGATCATCCGGACAGACTTGAAGGAGCTGATTGACCTTGACCTACGAGGCGCACCTTATGGGTATACCCCTATGGGGGATGACAATGAAGACATGGAGGGGTTCCGGTTTTGGAAAACGGGGTACTGGGAACAATTCCTCCGTGGTCGGCCCTATCACATTAGGTGAGGCAGACTGAGAAACAAGGTCCTACCTGACCCTGAATGGCATCCTAGCGCGTTATATGTAGTGGACCTGGTTCGGTTCCGGCAGATGGCCGCTGGGGTATGCCAACACCCTTCTCTGATCCGTTGCATTATGAACTCCAGATATTCCTCGTAGGATATCTTGCGAACTCATTATCAGCAGCTTTCAGCAGACCCCCACTCTCTTGCCAACCTAGACCAAGGTGAGTTGATGGCCCTGTGGGAAATGGAAACTTATGATAGCACAACCGATTCGATTCAGATCTACCGAATAACCTTCAGGGACATGTTCCTATTGTAAGTGCCGGCCCTTGGCTGTGATGTATAGTTCTTAGCTACTCGCAGTACTCCCTACATGAAGATTGGCTATGGGTACGTCACACCAATTAACTAATATGTGGCGGCTCAGAATGAACTATTCTTTAGTGTGAGACGTGGTGTAAGTCGTGTGTAGGGCAATTCATCTGAGGTTAAGATTATAGCTGTTTTTTAGGCAGCAAGGACAGGTTACACAGGGCCAAGACCATTGACCTCTGCCAAAATCCGCTGACGGTTCGTGCTTGTCTGGAATAAGTGGCTCGGACTTACACAACTGCTGAACCTATGTTCGCAGAAAGAACCAAAACTTGAACGCGCTCGAAAAATTCCTGAATGGGAACAGTACGATTCTGAGATCGCGCACTTTACGCGAAGGCTGGCCAAGGAAGGACGCATACATGCTAGCGCGGCGGCCGCAGACGTGAATGAATTGGCCAAGGCAGGGTCCGTCGGTCCGGTCCGTAACCCTTCAGAAATCGAGGACACGCTTACAAGCGAAGCCGAGTCTCCTGAGGCAATTCGCGACGAACTATGATTGTTATGGATAGTGAATATATTAGGTGTGTAATATCCCAATATCCAAGCCAGACATGCTGATGAAGATTGCAAGTATAGACCAAGGGGAGTATAGATGACGTCATGTCCATAGATATCCATGCAGTAGTATGCGGCGATATAATGACGAATTCACTGAGTGATCATATTTATTTGGAATATTGCACATGGTAAAATAATCTCTTGGTCTTTGCTGGTTGCTCCGAGTCCCAAAACTATACCCTCATGTGGTGAGAGTTGTTGTAAAGTGTGAGAACCGGGGGTGAGCCAAAGTGGATGCATGCATGAGATTGGCTAGATAAGACAGCAACTCAGTATCTGTGCATGTAGCATGATGACTATATTATGTACTAGCGGTGGCCCGTGCTGCGCTTGGGCCCAGCTAGCCGAGCAAGCCCCAGTCCGAGGCTGAGAAGGCCCCAGTGACGAAGCTGAGCAAGCCCCCGACAGCCAAGCAAGCCCCGAGGGCCCAGTAAGTCACCAGTCTGGGCGCATGGGCCTTGAGCCCACTCTAGCCGAGTAAGCCCCCAAGCCAAGGCAGGCCTCGGAGCCAAGTCCCAGCCTATAGGCCAGAGACACCAGAAGGAGCTATGTTATGTCCTGTAGCATATTTGGCGATAGCCTAGTTGGGGTTTGTACACGAAGATATGAGTTCTGATTCCACCAATCTTGAAGACTGTAACCGGCTCTCTGGGGTAAGGCTAGCTTGTACGCCTTACGGACAGGGGTAAGTTCCATTCAGGATCCGGGCTTCAGGGTTTGTTCTCGTTTCGGTGTCTTGTGTCGTGTGATTCCCTTGATCGTCGGCTTATGAACCTAAATGCATAGGATTGATAGCAGTGCGGGCTGCTTCTGGATTTCTCGGTGTTTGAGCTATTGATATGGATTGTCCAGGGTTTGTAATTGTATCCATCGGCTTGTTATTGTTCCGTCGGGCATTCTTGGGACAGTCAGGTAGTACAGTTGAATTAGCTACTTATCCCATACTGGTTTCTCCGTCTACGGGTTCGCGTCTCCATTAGTCCAGTCAGGGATGTATTTATACGACCTCAACTTGGATTGGGAAGCTCCAAGTTGAGTCTCCTGTCTATCAGAATATGAGGCTAGTGACTACAAACACTCTTCCCCTCCCTGCTTGAGCCCTCTACTTCACAAGGGGAACCTCTGGAATAACGTACAGAGGCTATGGACCCTTACTCAGACGCACCTAAGGGGCATCGCCCTTAGCTCCTCTACTTCAAGTACTACCCAAAGTCTATTACACGGCGGTCGCTAGCAGCGGCGGTGACAATGACTCTGAGAGTGTCGGACTTCTCCTAGTTAATGTGAACGCTCTTTGGACCCTTTTGTCAATGATGCAATGCGTGTCCTGTTCTATAGACAGTATAGGGCGTAGACTGCCTTCCAATAATTCTCAATTATTGCCTTCTTGGAGGATGGGTGTATCGTCTCCTTAATTCCGTTAGACGTCTGAGGTCTATGACAATTAAAAGATATTGATTGAGTCTCTGTATGGCAAGTTGTCGCAAGGCTTGCACCCTTGTCGTTGTAGTTTCTGATGATTCTATATTTCGAAGTCTAAGGACTTATCTCTTGTGGAGCGAGATAGTGCCTTAGTGAAGCTCTTCTTCTTCTTCTTGTTTGGTTGTAGAGATGAGCTAGAAGCAAACCCTTCTAGTTGGCTCAGGGAAGTTCGGAAAGACAGGAAATGGATTTCTAGAGAAGCTTAAGGCTTCTCGAAGTTCTACCGGATCATTTATATACATTCGTATCACTGATTACATAAGAAACACGATATTGTGAACACCTCTACTCACCCCTAAACAGAAAATGAACACTATGACATCATAGAGTCCAGGTTGTCAACTACATGGGCATGAAGTGTCATCGGTACTGTGAAATGACGTATAGGTATGGAGTTAGGACTCTGATGGTTGCATCAGGTTGTCAATACTATACCTGTACTCGGAGTAACAAAGCGACAGTGCGAAATGAAAAGCAGATAAGGAATCTAAACTCTAGCGGATGCATTAGGTAGATGATTCCATATCTCGATCAGAGTAACAGCTGATGGCTGTCATGAACATAATTGATTAACCTATGAGGTGGTGGAAGTCCAGTCCATCGCCACATAAGTTAATTAACGGGCACGATAATAAACGGTTCTAAACTCAAAGTGGTACGTAATCGGGAAGCATGGGCCAGAGTGGAAAAGGCGGAACGAAGCATAAACTGCGAATCAAGGTACATAGTATTTGTGCGAACCAAAAGGGGATCAGTCCGTAACATTACCCCCTCCCTAGCAAGAGACTCCCATGTCTCTAAACCTCTCCTGGAGGCTTGCATCATGGGTTCAGGCTGCATCCACCATAGCGACCGAGGGTGCAAACACGTCGTCGTCGTAATGGTAAATGGCCCCTGGAAGGTCTTCTTCTGTGTATTGAAGGAGGTCGTTGAGCCCTTTGACTTCGGGCAGGTCATTGAGCTCCTCATTAGTAAGCATGAGGGGTGTAAGAGGGTGTGGGTTTGGAAAGGAAAACGGGGTGCTGGGGCCTTGCGTCCAATCTACTCCCCACGTATCACTTCCCCATTGTCCTGGTGGAGGTGGTGGTCCTTGATATGGAGAAGGGGAAAAGGGGGTGTCGGTTGGGTTTGGGGCGAACAAGAGGCTTCCCTGTGGTGGTTGGTTTTCGTCCTATAGTGGGTGTGGGGTGTCAGCTCGTCTGCTTTTGTTGGCGGAAGTCGAAGTAGATCATGTGGCCTTACATTTATGGCCACGGCGTCCCTTGAAGTTTGTAGCCATAGCGCATGGCTTTATAAAGTTAGGGTGTTTCAGGGGGACTACACACCTCCTGTTGTCCAAGCATTTGGTGTGGGGAACATTGCAGTCGAAATTCCAGTGTCCCCTCCTATCGCAGTAGAAATACCTCCTGTCCCCTGGAAACCGATCCCTAGTGTTAGTGATGGGAGGGGGCGCCATCCCTGTGTTGTCGTGTGCCAGAGGTTGGTGGTGGGGTCCACGAGGGTTGCCTGCAGTGTAATCTTCAATGCGAGGGGGTACTGGGAGCATTGGTAGGGCCATTTCAACTTCTGGGGTGTATGAAATGTGCGGAGTGGAGGCTATTGACTCTGGGTCTGGGTTGGTAGGTCGTAGTACTGGTGTTGGTTGGTAGGTCTCAGTGGGCTCCTTGGTCTCTTTATACGTCTGTGGGTAGATGGGATTGGTAATTTCTCCTTCAATCACCATTTGGTTCATCACATGGGCCAATCGAGACATGACCTTGGCCTCTTTGAGCCGCTTTCTAACGGAGCTGACCTCTCCCAGGAAGAGTGCAATCTCCTTGTTGTGTTCTTCTTGTTCTTTCACAACCCCTTCCAAGATCTGGGTAAGTAGGGTGTTCTCCTTTCGGAGGCTTTGAAGACGAAGGTATGTGGTCCTGTACCGATGAACGTCGGCTAGTACTCCGGCATCTCCCATATGGTAGAGTGCCAGATTTAGGGTCCAGTTGAAAGGGTAGTCTAGATAAAGCCCTTCTAGGTCTTCGTCGAGGTTGGCGACTGATTTGATTCTTGGGGCAGCCACGGCTGTGAGGTAGTTACCGTACACATCTGAGTTCTGGCCGGCGGTTCCTAGAAGCATTGGGTTGTTGTCGATAAGGGCATAGCAGATGTAGGGTAGTTCGATAGTTTTCCCAGAGGCATCAACAGCCTGAACCGAGGGTACGATGGTATCGGAGGATTTAACAAACCAGGGAGGATCAGGCGCCAGATCACTAGCCCCATCCATGTGCAAATCAGGGTGACCCATCTTATTAACATAGTTAGCTATAGGGTCTTGGAGAAGCTTGGTGGATTTAATGGCTTCCCGGATGTTATCCGGGTATAGGATTCTATCTGAATGGGGTTGAGGTCGTGGTCGGCTTCCTTCAGGGTGATTGTCGTGGTCAGCTGGGTTTCCTTGGGTTTCGGTTCCCACCATTGGTTCACAGGGTTGGTCTTCGTTTGTTTCCTTGCGGTCTTTGTCTTCCTTGAGAACTTCATTTAATTTGGCGGTGATGTATGGTGCCGATAACTGGAGGACTTCTGATTGTGCCTGGGCAAGGATTTCTGGGGTTTTGTCTATAATCGGGGAAGAAGGTGGGTCAACAGGTCGGCTCTGGGAGGGTGGTTCTATCTGAGAGAAGCGGAACTTAGGGGGTTGGGTGGGCATCTGTCGTTCGTTATCGATCCTCGTGGCCCTTATAACTGTTCGTCCTCCTTGGTTGAACTGGTTAATAAGTTCTTGAGCATGGATGTTTTCTTCAGGTTCCCAACTGTCATGAGCATCGGAGTACCCTTTCCATCGTATACGATATTGACGCTTCTTGTTTCTTCCAAATAGTCATGTTCCTACCACAGATTCAACTTCCCATTCAGGTTCTCCTTCTATGATGTCAGGGGGGGGGGGTTCCAAAAAGTTAGGACCATGTTCTCTTGTTTCCTTATATGGTGACAGATAAGAAGCATGGAACACATTGTGAATCTTCCATGACGTTGGTACGCCACATTTGATATGACGTTGCTGATAGCAAACAGGCCATATCTCTTTGCTCTTAATTTGTGTGTCGGGTGCGTAGTTTTGAGGTTCTTTGCATCTAAGCAAACACGATCTCCAACCTGATAAGGCCTGAATGCAGTATCTTTGATCATGAGCATTTGGCTGTAGAGTATAGCGTTATGTATCCGCTTTCTGGTTTGGATGAGATGTTCTTTTCGTCCTTGGAGTGGAGTGTCGGGCTTATTATGATCAATCTGGGCTCGAGGGATTACTCCAATAAGTGCCTCGTATGGTGGGATCTTGGTGGTGTGTGACGGTCTCGAATTCATTGTATATTGGGCCAATGATACCCACTTGGCCCAGTCTTGTTGTTCGTTACAGAAGATCCGAAGGTATGTTTCCAATGTTTGATTAGTTCTTTCGGATTGTCCATCTGTTTGGGGATGATATGCTATACTGATATTTTGTTCAATCCCAGCTTCTTCGCAGATCGCCTTGGCTAGAGTTAAAGTGAGACGTGGGTCTCTATCCGATATGATCTTCTTTGGAACCCCGTAATGACGAAACACATCTTTGTAATATAACTTGGCTAGTTCTTCTGTGGTCATTGTTTCCTTACATGGAAAGAGTAAGATGGCTTTTGAGCAATCATGATCGGTAATTGTAAGGATTGAGTCGCATCCAGATGAAAGTGGTAGTTTTGTGATCCAATCCATCGCTATAGTTTCAAAGGGGGCGGCATTTTCCTCAGGGGTAATGGGATAAAGTGGTGGTTTTTGTGGTCTAGTGTTTGTCTTATTTTGCTGACAAGTACCACACCCCTTTACGTATTGTTGGATCCATTCCTTCATCTTCGGCCACCAATATTTCCTCCGTACTGAAAAATAAGTAGTTGCTGCTCCTGAGTGTCCTGCTGTAGGGTGATCATGATGTTCCAAAAGGACCTTAGTCCTTACTGGCTCGGAAAGGATCACAATTTTTCCTTCCTTTTTCCAATGTCCATTAACTTTTGTCCATCCATGAGTTTGTTCAAGGCGCTGGAACTCTTCTTCTTCTCCTTTTTGGGCTTGTTCAGTGATCACATCTAAGGTTGCTGATCGAAGGTTTTCCCCAAAAAGATAAGAAGGTAATGGGGTTACTTCTGTGTTATCTTCTTCTCCATGATCATAGTTAGGCCTTCGTGACAACGCATCAGCCCGGTTTTGGGGTCCGGGATGATGTTGCAGTGTGATATTGTAATCAGCCAGCGTCAAGATATATCTGGCAACCCTTCGGTTAACCTTTTGTGGGTGTCGGTAATGGAGTAAGTTTGCGTGGTCTACAAAGACTTTTACAGGATGTCTTGTTCCACTTAAAAGGTGTCGCCAGTAAGTTAGGCCGAATATGAGTCCTAGAAATTCCCTATCCCTGATATCATAATTCTGTTCGGCAGCATTAAGTGTTTTTGAGGCGTAACCGATGGCCTTCCTCTTTCCTCTATCATCCTTTTGAAAGAGAGCTGCTCCTACAGCATAAGCAGAGGCATCCATTTCTAATTCGAAGGGTTCGTCTCCATTGGGTGCTACCAGGACTGGGTCCTGTTCTACTTGCTTGATAAGAGTATCCAAGGCCTTGGTACATTCAGAAGTCCATTGGAATTTTGTTCCCTTCTTGAGTAGGTCATTTAGTGGTTTAGCCAGTTTGGCATAATCTTGAATAAAGGCTCTTTGGTATCCGAGAACCCCTAAAATTTGCCTAACTTCTTTGACTGAGTGAAGTTCTCTTGGCCAGTCGATAATTCCACCAATTTTAGTTGGATCAATTCGGACCGTTCCGTGCCCAACTTTGAATCCTAGGAATTCCATAGTATTCTTCTCGAATTCGCATTTTGACACCTTGAGGAAGTATGAGTGCTGTTGTAAAATTTCTAAGAATTCATGGACAATTTGTTCATGTATGGTCCTTCCGTCGGGAGTGTCTTCCATTCCAATTGCGACGTCATCCATATAGTTCGCAAAATTATCAGGGTATTTTTGTTTCAAGGGTTCAAGATCTCGATTCATGGCCCGTTGGAAAATTGAAGGTGCGTTACAGAATCCAAATGTCATCACAGTTGGAATAAATGTTCCTAAAGGAGTCTTGAAAGCGGCTTTATATTGGTCTTCTCCTCTAATGCGGATGTTATTGTATCCTGCACGAACATCAAATTTGGAAAAGAGTCTATAGTGTGAAAGTTTTTCCAATTCGGTCTGTAGGTTTGGGAGTGGATAGAAGTCCTTCTTGGTAATGTCATTTAATTTTCGATAGTCAATGACCATTCTTAGTTCCTCTCCATCTTTCTTCAGAATGAAGAAGATAGGTGATACATAGGATGAAGTGCCATGTCGAATGTATCCTTTTTCCAGATCTTCGTTAAGAGTCTATCGAAGGACGTCTAGTTCCTTTGCAGATAAAGGGTAGACCTTGCAGTCTAATTGTTCTGGTGCAGTATCTTTTAGAGGAATGGCCATATCTTCTTCTCTGGACGGAGGAAGTCTTCGAGCTCCTTCTTCGGAAAAGACCTGTTTATGTTATTGGTACTTTGTCGGAACGTCTTTTTCCTTGAGGCACCTTTTGAGTTCTTCGGCTTTAGCTGCCCATTGTTGTGTGAAGGTTGTTTTTCGCAGTAGTTCCTTTGGTATCCTATACCCATCCGCCTTCCATACCCTCCATCTGTGTTCCCATAGGTTTTTAGGGGTCATAAAGACCTTTTGCGGAGGTTTCAGGGTTTTATTTCCCCAATCAATGGTTGGTTCATATTCCTGTAAAAAGGGGAATCCTAAAATTATCTGGTCTTGCCCTAGGTCGGTGACATAGAAGTTCATGTCGTGTTCTTTGTGTCCCAATTTAATTTTGAGAGGACAATAATTGATAATACTTCCGGCTTTGTTAAGTGTTCCGTCGATATTATAGATGATTCTGGGGGTATTGAGCTTCCTGATTGGTAACCTGAGTTGTTCAACGGTTCGGGGATCAATAAAGTTTTCCGTTGCTCCACTGTCAAGGAGCGCGAATTCGGTCTTTTGTGTCGTAGTCATAACCATGTCTATATTGAGCGCATTTGTATGGTTACTAGTTCCTCGCGACACAGATAACACCCTGGCAGCGACCGCCTGTAAGGGTGACTCTAAAAATCCTCTCCGTCCATGATAAGGTTAAACAATTCTTCAGTCTTGCTCGCATCTAGAGTTTGCATGGCCTGGGCTAGATGTTTTAGATCTTCAGGGTCTTTGGATGGTTGTGTTCCATCTTTTTCTACTGTCTCTGGCAATTCCACATTAGTAGTGTGGACTTTGTATGGATAAGGTGAAGGTTGTCCTTTCTTGTCCTTCCCCCATTCTGGGCAATTTCTTTTAAGATGTCCTTGCTGACTGTATTTGTAACATCTTTCTTCCTTCTGAAGGCGATCAATTTCCCCTTTCTTCTTAGGGTCGTCATTGAATCTGGCCACGTCGATTTCCATTGGAACGGCCTGGTCCTTCTTTTTCTTTGAGAAGTTCTTAAACTTCTCTTGCCAACTGGGTTCTGTATATGTGGGATTCTTATTTGCTGCCATAGCTTCCCAATATATTCCTAGTCGTCTGACTTCCTGTCGGGCTTCTTCTTCCCATTGATCAATTCCGTCTGGGACTGTCGGTTTCTTTAATAAGGCAGATAGAATTCCTCGATGGAGCCCTTTCTTGAAGATTTGAAGGGCCCCTACGTCTGTTCGGGGGATCTCGCCTCGTTTGAGTAGTATTTCGAATTCTGCAATGAATTCATCGATTTGTTCTCCTTGCATTTTGAGGGTTTGAAGCGCCATTCTAGCTTCTTCAATTCTCCCTGTATGTGCGTATGCATTTACAAACTCATTCTTGAGGTCCTCCCATAAGTCCTCATCATTCTTTGCGATCTTGTTTGTCATCCTTGTGGTCTTTTCTTGAAGGGCAGTGGTTTGGTTCTCAACCCAGTTCTCCACTTTAGATCCTTCGAATAATCCAAGAAAGTACGTGCATCTCTTGTAAGGATTTTTCATATGGGAGTTGTCCTCGTTATTCATCCAAAAGAGGTCAAAGGCATTCATAAACCTTTGTGTTTTGGTTCGGTCTCCATCAAAGGCATCTGGAACCTTTCCTTTCAGGCTTCCATCTACTATGATGGCATTTGTGATGAGTTTGGCTGCATCGGTAGTAGCCGAGATGTTAACTTCTTCTGTCCTCCCGGAAGCTATTCTGACCGTCTTTGGTTGCGGCGTTGGATTAATAGATACTGGTTTGAGTTTACTTCCTGACAGTATGAAAGTTGGGAGGTAATGCATTCGGTCTTGGCCAGGATCTATTTCTTCAAGAATTCCTTGTACTTGAGAGCGCTGAAAGAGATCTTCAGCCAGTGCTTCAGTTTGTTCCGGGTTCTTGTCCATGACGTCTTCTTGATCATCATTATCTTCTTTATCCGAAACATCAGCCTGTGTGCTGGTGGTCTCAGCTCTAGCCCTTGGTAGGTATGTCGTAGGGGTAAAGCTCTGTCCAACCCATCCTAGATTGTAATCCCCTTGCTGAAGTTTCTTGTCTGGGTGTACCCAATACCCAGGGTGGTCCTTGTCATCCCATTCAATAAAGTACCATTCATTATTGATTAACTCGATGGGATATTGTCAGTCGTCATTGCATAAGATGAAGTAACTTGGTGGTATGAGTCGGTGATTTGGCAACTCTCCTGGTTCCTGCCATATCGCTGCTCCTGCGATCTCGAATGGCAAATCTGGTTTATCACGTGGCGTGATTCTCTTGAAGTTCTCGAAATCGTGTAACACGAGTTTCTGGTACGACATATCTTCCTGGTACGGTAGAAAAGCTTCTCTAGTGTTACGTCCTGTAGCGTATTCGGCGATAGCCTAGTCAGGGTTTGTACACGAAGATATGAGTTCTGATTCCGCCGATCTTGATGACTCTGAGAGTGTCAGACTTCTCCTAGTTAATGTGAACACTCTTTGGACCCTTTTGTCAATGATGCAATGCGTGTCCTGTTCTATAGACAGTATAGGGTGTAGACTGCCTTCTAATAATTCTCAATTATTGCCTTCTTGGAGGATGGGTGTATCGTCTCTAGACTGGCCGGGGTCCGGTCCGGTTCGGGTTCGATAGCTCTGAGCCTGAACCTGAACCGAACCTAAATGTCCGGTTCTGACAAATTGGTGAACCTAAACCTGGACCTGGGTTCAGGTGCGGTTCAGGTTCAAACAATGTTCGACCAAAAAATTTCACTCAGAAAACTCAGAAGTAGTTGGAACCAGGTATATTAATTCATATAAATACAGGTTGACTTCCATACACATGGCCACCGTTGAACTTGCCTGATTGAACAAATACCTATTGTCTGTGTCCACGAACGCGGGGATGTAGATGTCCATCTGAGCAATGAGAGGTCTGTGTAGACGACGACGATGTGGGCAAGTGTGGGTGGGATGTCGGGTGATCCGCCGCCGGCGAGGTGGAGGTGGAAACGCATGTAGCGGGAGGAAGGGGAAGATGTGTAGGACGAGGAGCTTGGTCCTAGGGGGAGGTAGCCCCATGGTTCTGGGTCCTCTGTGGGTTGTGGAATGTTAGATGGGGAAGGGGAAGGAAGTTAAGGGGGCGACTCGTACCTTGGAGGTAGGTTGTCAGTTGTTGGAATATCCTTTTGTAAACCCAACACAAAGCATCGAAGAAACCTTGAATGATGGCGTTGGACAAGGTTCGGTTGAGAGGGAGGTGTGAAAGATATGGGAAATCCAAGATGGGTGGGTGGATGTCAATGGGGATATGTTCGTAGCCTGCAGAGTGGATAGCAGCTGGGTCATCGGCGAGTTTGGCGTGGTGTAGTTGGAAAGTGGATGCGACGCTGAGAGTGTTAGGAGAGAGTGGGGCATCCCCCGAACTTGATGATGCAGGACATGGTTGGACGTGATTCTGCGATGCATGTTCTTCATCTGTCCCAGCTACGCAAGGTAGTGTTTGCGCTTACTAGAGAATAAAAGTAAACTTTATCAGTTAAGGGAAGAAGCAGAAGGTGAAGATGCGCTGTTACGATTACGTGTCCCAGTGACTCATCTTCTGTTTACATTCTCGCTTCCGGACTGATGACTGATGTACGATACGATCGAGATCCAGAACCCTGTGCCCTTATTGTCTCCCAAGACCCTTGACCCTGGGCCCTAAGCCCTTGACTCAGAACCCTGTGCCCACGCCTGTATATAAGCGCTCCAGTAGACAGGACAGTCCTTCAGGCTTGTTCTTCTTGTGAATACAGGAAGTCTACCAGCATCCAGACTGAACTCTTAGAGTGTCTCAGACTCTCGACGTACTGTTGAGTCGCGACGAGCACTTCTCCACATCTTGTTGTCCCTCTGTCCCACATCTGAGCGGACAGCTCCTTGTCTAAGGACAAGTCTACAGACCGATCGAACGACTTAGTACGACACCGGGACCTGACGGTGACATGCGCAGAAAAGAAAAGGTCGATTTGCAACATATGGGGATGCGGTTGTGAGACGGGAACACAATTTTCCCGAAGGAGGATGAAGGAGGATGATGAGGCAGGCACGAGGTCTGATGACATATGAAGGGCAAGGCTCTCGAAGAGCTCCGCGCGGGGTGGATCGATCGTGTGCATCTGCTCCTAAGCAACAGCGATGATCAGCTAGGTCGTGGCGCTTGTGGTGAGAGGCGTACCTGTCAATCAGACCAAGACCAAGGAGAACGTCCAGCAAGTCGAAGCCAATATTGTCACACCATATGACAAGCATACCGTAGCGCCTCGTCGTCAATCGCGCAAGTTTATCTATTTCTTGACGATAGTATTGAAGGCGATGATCGATGATCCCCATGAGACCGGTACTGGAGAAACTCCACGCCTTCGGCTTTCTAACGCATCATTTGGGTCCCGTGCATTCACGACAGACACCGTTCAGTTCTCCAACAACGCTTGAAGTAATGCCCACGCATAACTTCGAACGCCCGGCTGCCCATATCCAAAGCTTTCAACATCCGCAAAGGGACAGATCTGCTCATGATAAAGAGAGTCCAAAGCCGCGCATCTGATAGAATGTCGAGTACATCGTCAAGTGACTTGCGACCAAGTTTCTGAGAGTGAATACCTAGCATATACCCTGAGAAAAAGTGGGATCCCTAAGATGGATGACGGATGAAACCATGTACGTACCGAGAACCCACTGTAGCGAGCTAAGAGCACTGATGCGTAACCGTGCTTTCCGATCCGTCTCGCTCTCCTCCTCGCTCTCGCCCTTCACACGTGCCATCGGTTCGCTATCCGTCTTTCGAGTCTGCACCACCGCAGAGTGTCTGAACGGGTTTCCCGCATACGGTCTTCGGCACTGAAAGGTCAACAGGCACCTGCACCGGGTTCGAGTTCGCATGCAAAGCGAGCAGTTCGAGCAGCGCACGCTGCATGAACACCAACAACGCGGCCATCTGCGTGCCATCCAAGACGAGCCTCTCATCTTCTCCCTCTCTCACCTCCTTGTCCACCGCCAGATCAAGGGAACTCGTGTCAGCGGCTGCTTCTGCCTCGGCAGGTGCAAAGGAGATGTGCGTGTCCCAGGAGCTCTGAGCAAGGGGCGCAACGTACCAGTCTTGGTCGCACGTGGCCATACACCAGCTACCAAGGATGGACTCGACCTGTTCGGCAGATGCGATCTCGCGAAGGAAGAAGAATATCTGTGCGCGTAGTGGTTCCGCGCGAAGGATGTCGGCGTGGGCGGTAAGCGCCAGAGTACGCAGGCGGCGGGATGGATGAAGGAACAACGCAGGCACATGGTGCATCTGCCAGAATCTGCTAGCCAAACCATCGCAGAGATGGCATGCGACGTACCCAGACCCGCAGTGAGAGAATGAGCGCTTCAAGCCGTGCATGACCCTCCGCATCCGCATCTTGATGAACATCGTCAAGCAGGTGGTGAGCATGAGGCAAAGGAAAGGTTGAGCATACGTAGGGAATTGCAACATAAAATAATGAACTCACATCCATACTCATACCCGCACTCAATACATCGTCGTCGTCGTCGTCATCATCATCACTCTCGGGTTTTGACGCTTCACACTTTTCTTGGTATAGACTTGCCCCTTATCTAGACTCTAGAATTAGGGTGTACGAGAACGGTTTGAGTGGGGGCCGGTGGAAGGTGGTGGACCGCGGTACTAGGTAACTAAGGAAAGATGACATCCAACAGGATGGCAAAAACCCAGACTAGTGCGTGGACACCAAATCAATGAGCGATAGTACTGGAGGGAGATCAGGTAATAGGAGAGCGGTCTTAGCATGAGACCGTCTTGTGTCGATGTAAGGGAAAGGAAAGACGAAAGTTGTGAGTGAGTGCACGGTGCACTCGTGGCCATTGGCCAATGAGCTGTTGGAGTCGCACAAGCAGCACACACAAGTTCACGCGTTGACGCGTTGTTGATTCGTGCACTGGTGACCCGGCATACGCCATGTAACCCACTGCTGGACTGTACTGTATACTATGTAAACGATTTTGCTATTCATCGTCTATATCAATGTCAAAGTCAGGATCAATCTCCATCCAACTCTCTTTAACAGCTTCCAAATGACCATCATGATATGCCACACGTAACCTCTGCAATGCTCCAAACTTTTCACTTCCCATCTGGTGTCGACGGACATCATCTGTGCGAGCTGACATTGAAAATGAACGCTCTGCAAGGCAAGAGGACGCTGGTATTGCCATATAGTCGCGAGCCATAAGCCGAATGACAGGAAACACCCTCTCAGTTGATTTCAGCTATGAAGCAATAAGCTGAATTGTCCAACAACTCAGCAACAAGCAATCTGAGATGTACCCCATACCATGCAATAATATCAGGACATTCCGTTCTCGAAAGTGGGTCACTCTCAAAAAATCTGTTCAGTTCGGTAAATGGATCAGAGACCTGGCTTTCCCTGTTTGAGGTAGCAGGTTTTGCCGCCTTCACAATTTGGGTCATCCATCGCTCCGTTGTTGAGTGCTCTTGATAAGGGCATCAAAACAATGCTTCAGAACTATGAAGGAACTTACGGCAGCTAAGAGTATTGGTCGGGTTTCCTGTAGTAGTGATATGCTGTGGTTGAGTTCCCTTTGTGGCATGGTATTTTGCGTGATATTTAAGGTACTGGATGGAATGTGAAAGATCAAGACAAGTTCGTATAATGTATAGGCGTATGATTTCTCGAAGACGGTCCATATTGTCTTCTACATACTCAGCGTGCCATGCCACCTGCACATAGGACAGCTTCCATGTTGGATCAAGGACTATGAGAGAGTTAGTCATAGTTACAACCCGAAGAACGAAGTAGGATCCCCACCATGAGAAATAAAATAGATTGAGGTATCATCTGCCTTACGATACCACTTTGCCATGTTCTTCAAGCCAGCTGCGAGAGCCTTATGAACTGGCTCATATCGGTCGTTTTCGGAAAGGTCATCCCACTTGCTTTGAAGCATCTCCACCAATGGAAAGACTTTATAGCACATTGGTTCTTTCTCTGCAGAAAGTTCACCATGAGCCGTCCTCAAAATCTATTCATGGAATTCAGAATACATTTAATTGGTGAGCAGGAAGCGTACCTCCAAGCAATCATATGCAAGCCTAATAATGTCCCACTCTGGTCCAGAAAGTAAGTAGTTGGCCCATTTCTTCCCGTTGGCAAGGGGTGGTAAGTCTTCTTCTTCATCAGCGAGGCGGCAGAAACGGTCAATTTCCTGCCAAAAATATCATGCAATAACTCATCAAATAACAATATACTACATACCTTTTGGATCGTAAGAACGGTGCGGAAGCAGTCACTAAGGCTTCCCCAGCGTGTGCGTACCCAAAGTTTAATCTCCCACGATGGACAGCCCAGTGACGTTGCGATCTGCAACAAATACTCCCACATATCATCACTACAAGCACAAAGCTGGGCGATAAATGCCATCAACTTCCCGACAATGTCCCCAGTCTCAAAACTTGTTACGATTACGCGTTTCGGTGACTCATTCTTTGCTTACATTCTCGCTTCCGGACTGATGACTGATGTACGATACAATCGGGATCTAAGCCCTGTGCCCTTATTGTCTCTTGTAACCCTTGACCCTGGGCCCTAAGCCCTTGACTCAGAACCCTGTGCCCATGCCGGTATATAAGCGCTCCAGTAGACAGGACAGCCCCTCAGGCTCGTTCTTCTTGTGAATACAGGAAGTCTACCAGCATCCAGACTGAATCCTCAGGGTGTCTCAGACTCTCGACGTATTGTAGAGTTGCAACGAGCACTTCTTCACCTCTTACTGTCTCTCTGCCTCACATCTAAGCAGGCAGCTCCTTGTCTAAGGGCAAGCTTACAGACCGACCGAACGACTTAGTATGACATCGGAACCTGACGGTGACATTAGAATGAGCCTCTCTTAAATGGCATCGTCATCGAAGCAGAAACAGCCAATCCAAGGACGAGATTGGCGATATCGAATCGACTATGAAGAAGGGCGACGACCCCTCGATGCAGAGGACGCCGCCCTGATCCGACTACCCTTTGCACTGACACCCGAACGAACCGATGAGATCCCAGCGGAATACACCGCAGGACTCACATTTCAAATAACCGGAGTAGAACCGGTGAGACTCCCATGGACAGGCTACTACGCAATCGTAGATCAACATGTCATTGGGATCGCCAACGGTTACGGACTCTGGTTCGAAATTAGGAAACGAGACGACACCTGGGAAGCCTACAGAAGGGCACGACTATCCCTAAACCTTAAAGAATGGCCCGTTGAAGGGCTCAACCTAGGAACACTAGACGCCATGAGCTGTTACGCCCTGTGCGTATTCTGGCGATAGCCGTCCGATTGGTCTAATATGGATCCTTCTGATGCCACTTATACTTGATAAGTGCAAGCTGGTGCTTGTAAAACAACTGGAGTTGTCCTTAATTCCTTCTAGGGGTTCTCCTCCTCGTGTAGAGCCGTATCAATAGAGACTCGTCGCTATAATACTGTAGGAGGTATGCTCTGTTAGGTTGCAGCTGGAATGTATATCCTCTGATCACTATGTCTGGTAAGTCCTCTTCTAAGGTGGGTTCGTAATGATATAATTCCACTAGTCTACTTTGATATAGTAGATATAATGCTAATCGATAACAAGGTCTTCTAATAACCTCTATAGTTTGTAAGGGCGACCGAGTTGTTTAGTAGTATTGATTACCAAACAACAATGCCGTCCTTGAAGACAATGTTGTAATAGTCAGTTACCACTACAACACTGTCTACAAGTCGTAGAAAAGGTTCTGACTAGTGATCGTAACCTTTTCCACGATAGGGAATGAAATCGAAGAGAAGTTGAAAGTCCTCCTCGAGTCCAATCTCTATCGAACTTTCTTTGGGCTTCGTTGAGGGTTCTGGGTAAGAGACGAGCTAAAGGCTTTCCCCTTTAGATGGGTCTGAGTATGGAAAACAGGGGATTGATTTCCAAGAGAAGCTTAGGGCTTCTCGACGTCAAAAGTAGGTTTATATACATGTTTCGGAAGTAATAAATTACGAATTCTATCAGGCCACACTGTAGACGCGATATTGTGGACCCCTGAACTCACCCCTAATCAGGGATAAGACCCTACAGCACCAAAGAGCAGAGTTTTCCACCTATAAGGGTAGTAAAGTACCCTAGCGGATTGCGTATCGTATGGTGTAGGTCTAAGGTTGTCTGTATCTAGATCTAGTTCGAAATGAATGAGTCATTGATCTTGAGAAGGGGTGTGCCTCGAAGTCGGGAACATACAACTTCCTTAACCATTCCCATAAACGTAATCTCTAGTGAGAACCTATGTAGGGAATGGAGCGGGATAGAGATCTCTACTTGTTTGCAAACGACTATAAATAGGATTCAGAGACCTTATAGACTTTAATGGGTTTTTATGGTTATCGTAAGGCAGTCCGGTTCACTCTAGATCTGGGACGGATTGTATCGTAAAAGGGTCAACGGGGCATGAGTCAAGAATACGGGTAGTGAGAATCTGTAACTGTCCGGTCCATTCTATGATTCGCATAGCGTCCGAGAGTAGGGCTTCACCCCAATCTCGCAAGGGATCTTTGGCGCGTATCACGAGCGCACCACTACCTTCTTCACGAGCACCCACTCCCGCCTCATCTCACCACTCCACAGGAGGATTCCCCACACAACCCACCTACCCACAATCCTCACAAACACCAAGAGGAGGGGGAATGAGGCCGAGAAAACCACGAGGCATGGGAGACGACCCGTTCGGGATCAAGGACCTGGACGAGGATGAGGAAAAGAAACTGAAAGGAGGAAGAAAGCTGGAAGGGATCACACCAACCAAGTTCACTAGAGACCGCAGCGATACCATAAAGTTCCTCGCAGCATTCAAACGTTACATGCGAATGAACTACGATGCGGACATCGCGAAAGACCCATTCAAAAAGTGCAACTTCTTCCTATCCCTCATCGAAGGAAAAGACACCGAAGGATGGGTAATGATGCAGGACGATTGGCTCGATAAAATCAGCGTCGGGAAGATCGCACCTCCCTGGCAAATGAGTGAATGGGATGTCATGGAGGTAGAGTTCAAGAAGGCCTTCATCGACTATGCAGAGCATGAGCGAGCCAACGCCGAGTTGCGACAACTGAAGATGGAAAAAGGAGACGTAGACGCATACATAGCGCGCTTCCAACAACTGGCCCATCGGGGCGGGCATAACGTTGACGAACCGGAGGTCCTCCGAAGATTTGCGCAGGGACTCCCTTTGGCTTTGGCAACATCATGCCTTCAACTACAAGACCCAGACACTTTCGAGGGTTGGACCACCGCGGCACAACGCAACCACAAAGTATGGCTAAAAAGACAAAGCTTACAGGGAGAGTTCTCCGCAACCCAACCTAGGAACTCTCCTAGAAACAACACCTTCGCCAATCTGTCATCGTGGCGCAACCGCGGAGGGAACCGAGGGGGCCAACGACAAGGACCTAGGATGCTTCCGCCACGAGACCCAAATGCGATGGATACAAGTGCTGTGGCCAGGAAGGCCACAACTGAGGCCGAAAAACAAAAGCATCGACAAGAGGGACGCTGCTATGAATGCTCCAAACAAGGGCACGTGGCACGCAATTGCCCCGACAGAAAACCACGTATCAAAACCGCCGTGTCAAACCCTGAAACAGCCCCGCCAAGTTACGACAAACTTGACCAGGGAGATGCACTCGCTGAATATGCACTAAAGCTCAACGACGAGCAAAGGGACATCTTCCTAAAGAAAGTCATGGGAGAGACGGCGAACGAGGATTTTCCAGAGGCCTGAGCGCTACGGCTCTCGCTCGGGCCTGTAGCACAGACTCAGTGTACATAGCAAAAAATAAATTCATCAAGGTCCCCCTTACGCTATACACGACTGAACAACGAACCGATCAGGAAGCACTCCTCGATAACGGAGCCACAGAATGCTTCATCAATCCCAACATAGTAAAGCAGAGCAACATCACCACTGTAGAGCTCAAACGACCCCGAAAAGTCAGGAATGTCGACGGGACAACCAACCGACTAGGAAAAATCACTCAAGCAGTAGATCTCATGGTCCAGTACAACGATACAATAAATCGACACCACTTCTTAGTGGCGGACATTGGGGAAGACGATCTGATCCTAGGATACCCATTCTTCGAAGCGGCCAACCTGGAAATAGACTGGACAGCTGGCAAAGCACCAGGAGCCTTCATTCTCTCGGACTGCACCGACTGGCGAGAAGAAGAAGGAGGGTGGTTCCATGAAAAGATAGCCAAGGTCACCATGGCTCAACAACTCGCAGAACAAGCCGCGGACAAAAAACAGAGGACATGGGACGAACTAGTCCCAACAGAGTACCACAACCATGAAAAAGTATTCTCTGAGCAAGCCTCCGAACGGTTCCCCAGTGAAAGACCTTGGGACCACGCGATAGACTTAAGATCCGACGCACCCACATCCATTGACGCGAAGGTATATCCACTGGCACCCAAAGAGAAGGAAGAACAGAAAAAATTCCTGGACGGTAACCTGCGACTAAAACGCATCCGCCGATCGAACTCCCCGTACGCCAGCGGATTCTTCTTCATTAAAAAGAAAGACGGGAAGTACCGACCAGTACAGGACTACCGAAATCTCAACAAATGGACAATACCCAATAAATATCCGCTCCCTCTCATCAGCGATCTAATTCACGATGTCGCCGACAAAAAACTATTCTCCAAATTTGACATCCGGTGGGGATACAACAACATCCAAATTAAGAAGGGAGACGAATGGAAGGCGGCCTTCAAAACGAGCGAGGGACTCTTTGAACCTACAGTCATGTTCTTCGGACTGACCAACTCGCCAGCCACCTTCCAGACCATGATGGACGACATCTTCCAAGAAGAAATCGCACAAGGATGGCTTAAAATTTATATGGACGATGCGGTAGTGGCCACCGAAGACGACGAAACAGATCACAAGGCAAAAGTCCACCACTTCTTGACAAAACTTGCCCACCACAACCTCTTTCTCAAGCCAGAGAAATGCTTCTTCCACGTAAAAGAGGTCGAGTACCTCGGTGTCATCATCGGTGGAGGCAAGGTCAAGATGGACCCCGTCAAAGTAGAAGGCATTGCAAAGTGGCCCGTCCCCACCTCCGTCAAAGAAGTAAGAAGCTTCCTAGGGTTCTGCAACTTCTACCGGGCCTTCATCCCAAGCTTCTCCCACATGGCACGACCCCTAAATGACCTCATAAAGAAAGCCAGACAATGGTCGTGGGGACAAGAGGAACAAAGCGCCTTCGAACAGCTCAAAAACACCTGCATATCCTACCCAGTACTACGAACCGCCGACTGGAATCGACAATTCATCCTCGAAACAGATGCCTCGGGATACGCGCTTGGCGCTGTCCTCATGCAAGAATTTGAGGATGGAATACACCCAATTGCATTCCATTCACGAAGTCTACTCCCTGCCGAACGAAACTACGACGCGCACGACAAGGAACTCGCCGGAGTAGTTTTTGGCTTTAAATGCGGCCGACCATTCCTGCTTGGCGCCCGCCATGCGATCCGTGTACGCACAGATCACAAAAACCTCCAATACTTTCGCCAACCTCAGAAGGTCATGGGACGACAAGCGCGATGGTTCCAGTTCCTACAAGACTTTGATTACACCCTCGAACACATCCCCGGCACATCTAACACCATCGCCGACCTCCTGTCCCGTCGCAAAGACCTTAATGAGGGAGTGAATTCAGAAGAACCACGCATACTCCTACAAGACCATCTTTTCCTCAAAAAGACGTATCTCGCAGACAACCCAAACAAACGAAGACAAGCAGTCCGAGAACTCCACGACACACCCTCAGCGGGACACCCGGGCATAGCGAACACATGGGAGCTAGTACGGGAACACTACGAAGGCCCCAGATTATGAAAGTTCGTAGAAGAGTACGTAAAAGGATGCCCTACGTGTCAAGAAACAAAGACAAACCTACCACGAAAGAAAGCACCCCTACAACGTTTTGACACACCAGTAGAACAAGGCCCATTCCAATACGTGTCGATGGACCTCATCACAGACCTCCCAAAGTCAGAGGGTTTCGATGCAATACTTACCATAGTGGATCAAGGGTGCACAAAGGCAGCAAAATTTATACCCTGCAACAAAACCATCGACGGACTGGGAGTCGCAGACCTGTACTTCCGCAATCTAACGTCTTGGGTAGGCATCCCAAAAAGGATCATCTCGGACCGAGACCCGCGTTTCGCATCACAATTCTCGAGATCCCTGTGCCAGAGCCTAGGTATCCAACAAAATCTATCAACCGCATTCCACCCCAGAACAGACGGGCAGACGGAAAGGATGAATGCCTGGATAGAACAGTACCTTCGAGCATGGACCACGGGGCGACAGGACGATTGGGTAAAGTTACTCCCGCTCGCAGAATACGCCCACAACTCGTGGAAACACGACGCGACACGTCATACGCCTCACGAACTCCTCATGGGCTTCAAACCGCAGGTACATGTAAAGTTCCAATCGGACAACGTGCCAGCATCAGCAGACCGGGTTCGAGCCCTCCAAGAGACACGAGAACGGGTCCAGAAGCTTCTGGAAGCACTGCAGCAAGGCAAGGATGCACGTAAACCAGCGGAGATGAACAAAGGCGATCAAGTGTGGTTAGAGGGCAAAAACCTCCAGGTCAAAGGGACGTGCAAGCTCCTGCCCAAAAGGTATGGACCCTTCACAATCATGGAACGGATAGGACCAGTGGCCTATCGCCTAGACCTCCCCCCATCGATGAAAATCCATAACGTCTTTCACGTGGACCTCCTCCTACCTTATAAGGAGACGGAAGCATATGGACCAGGTTACACGAGGCCCCCACCTGACTTGGTCGAAGGGCAAGAAGAGTACGAAATCGAGCACATCAGAGATGCCAGGCGCAGAGGGCGAGGACGGCGACTCGAATACCTCGTGCATTGGAAAGGGTACCCGACTGCGGATGACTCATGGGTTGATCAGCAGGACATACACGCTGACGAATTGATCGAACAGTACAAAGCATCCGCTACGGCTGGACAACCCAATGTATAAAAGAACCCCCATCATCGCCAGCAACTCTTCATCCTCCCCATTCCACTGCATGCCCTCCTATTGGAGTCCATATCTCTCAGACTTCAACACCTTCATGGCCGCCTTCAACGATAACGAAGCTCATCGCATCGATAGAGAGGACCGCTGCCGACGCTCCCAAACAACCCCCGAACTCCACCACACTTTCATCAGCGACCCCGACGGCGACGCTCGCCATGCCGAACGAGCAGAACGCCACCGACAGACCCAGACCACCCCTGACCTCACCAGCACATTTCTCGACGGCCCTCGACCACGCAACACAGTTCGCCCTGAGATCGTGAACGTTGTAGCCTATCGACTGGAAGGGCAACAGGCCTACCATCTCGAGCAGGCCTCCATGCAGGTCGCCGAGGCTGGACTAGTACGATACCTCTACGGAGCGAACGTACGAGAAGCAATAGACGTACACACTTTAGTTTTACTTTTATCAGTCTTACTGAGAAATGTAAGTGCTACTTTGGACAGCTAGACAGAGGCTTACTACCTTACAGATTTACTGTAATTTAGTTTTATGATAAGTAATAACAGCTATACAGTATAGTTTTACTTACAGATGATCTAACTGTGCCCTAGTTTTACTTACAAATGATTTACCTGTACATTGTAGGGTATCTATTCTAATTGGGTTCAGGGTTCAGCTTGGGTTTAGGTATAATTTTTCAAGATTTATAATGATCAAGCCCGTAGCATCACTACATACAAAGATCTTAGCTGATCTTTGGCTAATCTTAATTTAAACTAATATGTGATGTGTATGCCTGTGTAGATGATCTTATCTTTTGAAAACCCGCGTATAGATTGCCAATCTATACGCGGCCCATTTTCCGACCTTGATCAAGCATGCAGCATGATTACACACACAGATCTTGTCTGATCTTTATTTACACTGATATGGATGTGTATGCTTGTGTAGGCGATCTTATCTTTTGAAAACCCGCGTATAGATTGCCAATCTATACGCGGCCCATTTTCCAACTTTGATCAAGCATGTAGCATAATTACAAGCACAGATCTTGGCTGATCTTTATTTGCACTGATAAGCATGTGTATGCTTGTGTAGGCGATCTTATCTTTTGAAAACCCGCGTATAGATTGGCAATCTATACGCGGCCCTTTTCCAACCTTGATCAAGGATGCAGCATAATTACAAGTACAGATCTTGGCTGATCTTTATTTACACTGATAAGCATGTGTATGCTTGTGCGGGCGATCTTATCTTTTGAAACCCCGCGTATAGATGAGCAATCTATACGCGGCCCATTTCCAACCTTGATCAAGAATGCAGCATAATTACAAGTACAGATCTTGGCTGATCTTAGTTTACACTGATAAGCATGTGTATGCTTGTGTAGGCGATCTTATCTTTTGAAAACCCGCGTATAGATTGGCAATCTATACGCGGCCCATTTCCAACATTGATCAAGCATGCAGCATGATTACATACATAGATCTTGACAGATCTTTATTTACACTGATATGGATGTGTATGCTTGTGCGGACAATCTTATCTTTTGAAAACCCGCGTATAGATGGGTAGTCTATACGCGGCCCATTTACTGACCTTGATCAAGCATGCAGCATGATTACACACACAGATCTTGACTGATCTTTATTTACACTGATAAGCATATGCATGCTTATGCGGACAATTGTATCTTTGATCCCCCCGCGTATAGACTGCCAATCTATACGCGGCCCAGTTTTCAACCTTGATCAAGCATGCAGAATGATTACACACACAGATTTTGACTGATCTTTATTTACACTGATATGGATGTGTATGCTTGTGTGGATGATCTTATCTTTTGAAAACCCATGTATAGATGGGAAATCTATACGCGGCGCATTTGCTGACCTTGATCAAGAATGCAGCATGATTACACACACAGATCTTGACAGATCTTTATTTACACTGATATGCATGTGCATGCTTGTGTGGATGATCTTATCTTTGATCCCCCTGTGTATAGACTGCCAATCTATATGTGGCCCAGTTTCTAACCTTGATTAAGCATGCAGCATAATTACATACACAGATCTCAACTGATCTTTATTTACACTATTATGGATGTGTATGCTTATATGAATGATCTTATCTTTGATCTTCCTGTGTATACTGGCAGTCTATACACAGCTCCTTTTTTATCAAGCTTATAGCATCACTATAAAGTTGTGTTATAAAATGTAGCATAAGATATAAATATCTAGTGATCACTTTTTATGGAGCAGGCTAAATTTGTAATCTGTTATATGGTCTGATTAAGATAGCAGAGTATAAGTAACATTGAGTTGGATGAGACCAAGGTTGGATAGCTTAATTGTTAAAGTGCTTAATATATATAGGGAGTTGTTTTAATAATTTATAGCCGCTATATATACGTTAGTTATAATAAGTTTTAAGAAAAGCAGATAATGTTAAATGAAAGGTTAAATAATAAGTAATAAGAAAAATATAAAGAGATAAAAATAATTAGTAAGTAGAATTGATGTATGATAGCTATATAATGTAGAGAAAGATATAATTCTGTTAGATTAAGAGGAAGAAAGAAGAAATATATACAGATTGTATAAAAAGGAATTAGAAAGGCTATATAGTATTGTAATGATTATAAAGGATTTAGATGTTAAAGAAAAAGGATGTAAGATATAAAAGAATGAGTAAAATATTGTAAACTAGATAGAAAAGGATAGAAAAGAGAAATAGTAAAATAGTAGGATAATAGGGTAAAAAAGCAGAAAAATAAAGATATAAGTATGATAAGAATGATAAATAGGTGGTAAGTATATGTATAGGATAGAAGTGAATATATATGTATAAAGGCTAAGTGATAATAGATGAATGTATAAGAAAAGAAGAGGAAAAGGGTAATAATATTTAAGGGTATAAAGGATAGTTGTAATAGATGGAGAAAAGGATATGTTAAAATGGAGTGAGATGTGTGTAGATAAGATAAGACTAGTTTAGAATATTGAGTTAATATATATAAGACTGAAGTGATATAGGTTAAAAGTATGTACTTATATACAAAAGGAGTATAGGTAGGATAAGTGAATATTATAGGATTTTAAATAAATTGTCAGTGATGGGTAAGAAAGGAATGTGATATAAATAAGATGTGAGTTTTGTTATAGATGATAAAATAAAGTAAGAGGAGAATATGATAGCTGTATAATTGTGAAAGAGCAAAAAAGAACGGTTTATTTAAGGATAGTTATAAGAGATGATAAAATTTGAAGATTGTAATAGATAAGTTATAAAGTGATAAATAAAAAATATTATAAGATGTATAAGTATGATATATGGGTAAGGAGATATTTAAAATTGTAAAGTATATAAGTAGATATGAGAAATATATTAGATAGATATATAGATTGATAATGTAGATTATATATGATTATATTGTAATATATAGTATATAGCTAAGATAGAGTAGGATTGATGTAGTTTGCACATGGGTTATGTAAGGGTTTAAGGCTAAGGTTAGATTAGATGAATTGGATAAAAGTTCTATATATTTAACAGGTAGATTATAAGAAAATTGGGCTAGGTGGCAGTACAGCATGCTGGGATATATGTATATATTACTAATTAGTAAATCTACTTTAATAGAGTTTCGTTCACAAGCATGATGATGGTAAGGGGAAGAATGCGATAAGGATAGTATTTGTTATTGGCCGATGCTGCCTGAGCATGAGACAGAGGTTAATGATAGGTAAAAATGAAGCACATTGACGTATCTATAAAGGTATAGGTTTTTAATCTTAGAATGAAAAAAAAAAAGCAGTAAGACAGGATTGGATTTATGTAAGAGAGATATTATTAAGGGATTGTAAGGTTTTGTTTTGCATCTCATTAAGGGTGCTTAAACAGTTAGCAATATGAAAGTGAAGGTTTGCTGTGGCCTAATACTGGTTGATGAAGTTCAGTTTATAGTGATACTAAGGATGATAGTTACACAAATAGTTAGAGGACTTAGACAAGTTGATGTTGAGGCACAGTGATGTAATATTGAGAAAAGTTTGACAGGAAAAAAAGAAAATAGGAAGATTTTATTTGTAAATGTGTAAAAGTGATATTTATGTAAAAAAAGGAAATAATTGAAAAGACTAAAAAAAGGGTTGAAATTTTTTTTTTTTTTTTTTTTTTTTTTTTTTTTTTTAGTACTTTCTACCTCGTTCAATGGAGCATCCAACGTCACCTCGCCGCAGCCGTGAGAAATTTTTTGAGAAGATGCTTAGACCCCTTAGGAACATTTTTTGTGCCTGGGACCGATGTTTGCACACAGTTGTTAGGCCGTGCGTAGGGTTATAAGTGATTGATGTGCGCAAGAGAGAACAAGCAAGCGCAAAGAAAAAGTAAGGATGGGAAAGTGATCGAGCTATGTTTAAGATTGTTATGAGAAATTTTCATGCGGATCAGAGATGATTTGATATTTATTAAGATAAGATATGAGATAAAGTGAGATGTTAAGGGAATGTGATGAAATCTTTACAGAAGGTACCTGGACCCTATGGGAAGATATTTTGTGCCTGGGACGAATGTTTGCATGCAGTTGTTAGGCCGTGCGCAGGGTTATAAGTGATTAGTGTATGTTATAAGTAATTGATGTGCGCAAGAGGGAACAAGGAAGCGCAACAAAAAAGTGAGGATGGGAAAGTAATCGACCTATATTTAAGATTGTTGTCAGAAATTTTCACATGGATCGGAGATGATATGATGGCTATTAAGAATAAGATGTGAGATAAAATAAGATGTTAATGGAATTTGAAGAAATTTTTACAGGAGGTAGCTTCACCCTATAGGAAGATATTTTGTGCCTGGGAGCAACCCCTGCGCGCAGTTGTTAGGCTGTGCGCAAGGTTATAAGGAATTGATGTATGTTATAAGTGATTAATGTGCGCAAGAGGAAACAAGGAAGTGCAAAGAGAAAGTGAGGAGGGAAAAGTGATTTAACTATGTCTAAGATTGTTGTGAGAAATTTTGATGTGAATTGTTGGTGATTTGATATTTATTAATGATAAGATGTGGGATAAAATTTGATGTTAATGGAATGTTATGAAATTTTTACAAGAGGTAGCATCAGGCTATAGGAGGATATTTTATGGCTGAGGCCAATGGTTATGTATACTTATTAGGGTGTGGGCAAGGTTATAAGTGATGAATATGTGTTATAAGTGATTGATGTGAGTAAGAGAGAATAAGCAAGGGCAAACCATAAGCGAGGATGGAAAAGTGATTTGACTATGTTTAAGATTGTGGTGAGAAATTTTGATGAGGATTGTGGACGATATGATATGTTGGAGAGAATTATAAGTGATTTAAGATGGAAGAGGAAAGAAGTAGGGGCTCAGAAAAAGTGAAGTGATTGAAGTGATGAAGGTATGTTTAAAATTGTGGTAAGAAAGATTTTGAGATTATGGAAAAGATATTTAGAGTATTAAAGATAAGAAATAAGAAGATAATTTTATTTTAAGAAATATTGAGAGGAGGTATATAAAGGTGATAGAAAGATATTTTGTGATTGGGATAGATGGTTGTGTGGAGTTGTTAGTTGGTATATAGGGTTAGAAGTGATTTTGAATAAAAGAGAGAAGAAGTAAGTGGAAAGAGAAAGTGAAGTGGTTGAAGAGATTTGAGTAAGTTTAAAATTGTTGTTTAAAATAGGTAAGGGAGAAGAAGGAAGAGAAAAATTAAAGTGAAATATTTTAAGGTGAAATTGGGGATTTGAGTTGGGTTAGATTTTTAAAGGATTGAAAGGATAAAGAATTGAGGAATTAAGAAAAGAGATTTGAGGAAAGGAAAAAGGATGATGAAAAGGGATTGATTTGAAAGGGTTGAAAGAGAGTGAAAGGGGTGGGTTTTGAGAGTATGTATTTGAGGAAAAGAGGGTGAGAGGAAGAGGGTAAGGAAAGAGGTGAGGAAAAAGAGGGTGAGGGAAAGAGGTAAGAGAGTAAAGAAAAGGGGTGAAAGAAAGAGAGATGGAGAGAAAAAGAGGGGAAAAGGGAAAAAAAAAAGGGAAGTAAGAGCCCGTAGGGTTTAGGGTTTAGGGTTATTAGGGTTTATAGGGTTTATTAGGGTTTATTAGGGTTTAGGGTTAGGGTTTAGGGTTTAGGGTTTTAGGGTTTAGGGTTTTAGGGTTTAGGGTTTAGGGTTTAGGGTTTAGGGTTTAGGGTTTAGGGTTTAGGGTTTAGGGTTTAGGGTTTAGGG